>CM052312.1:1145155-1158629 GCA_028455605.1 Lasioglossum malachurum
GCTATACATTGCAATAAAAAAAAGTTCCAAAATTTTCTTTTTAATTATTACCGAGGCCACCTTCATTTTTTGAAATGGTGTTTCGAGGTCATCCGGAGGACATGGTATACTAGGTCGTTGAATTCGTCTTGATACGGGCTATAATACTAAATATTATATATAATATTTAAAAAATGGATGGTGCCTTGACAATACTAAAACAAAGAAAAATTTCGAACTTTTTTTTATTGCAATGTATAGCCAATCGAAGACCGATCAACTTTTGTTTAAAATATATATTTTGTCAGATTATCGCAAGTACTTGAAAAATCGTGAAAAGTGTTATGTGGACACCCTGTATATAATAAAAATTATATATTCCACAATTAGAAAAGAATGCTGACTATATAATTTATTAATAAAGCTGTATTCTCTTTCAGATGTAACCATTGAATTTTATTTTCAAATCGGGCACGAACTTGTGCGATCATTTGATATATTTCACCCAGCCAATTTCTTCATAAATGCATGAAGATCCGCAGTCTAGTCGTTACTATGCAAATTCCATGTATATAGATGAAAATGTCTGGGGAAGAAGAACACGTGAATGGGCACGTAAAATCATGTTCATTGGACTTTGCGGTTTCCGAATTTTTATCGTGGCTCGGAAGAGAACCAGATTCGAGGAAGCTCGGCTCTATTTTAATCGGCTGCGAACGGGTTTGAAATTCAAATTTTTGGAAATTAGGTGAGTAAGGAGAACGTGTGGTGGGGTGTAGACTGTAGACGTTATGGAAAACAATTTGGTACTGCAATCGTGATACAATTTATGACTCGTTCGAGGCTAATAAAGAATTATGGTACTATGTAATTTGGAGGACGGGGAATAGACAGGATTTTTATTCGTGCTATATCCCTCTTCAAAGGTGCAGCCGTATTTTACGACATCCTGTAGAACCGTTGCGACAGAAGGAAACTAATAAATTGATAACGAAAACTACGCACCATCTTTTTATGTGTTCGAGCGAACCTTTTAAGTTTTCATAGGGTACAACACGGTCAAAGAACCCTCCATCGTTAAAACGACGTTACTTTCGGTTTATGACTTCGGTGCGAATAGGCTTATGAGTTTATGCGCAGTCATAAATGCTTGGTGACAGTTCCGTCAGTGTGGTGGTGAACTATTAGCCGACTATACGGTAGCTCTAAAAGTTTAAGTAACAAGAATTAAAGAAGCAATTTCTACGATCGTTTCAGCCACTCCGTTTATGGGCAATCCTGTTAAAAATAAAGTTTGATTCGCGATATACCAATGAATAATTTACCATCTTATTAATACGTCGGCTATTATAGCTTGCGTTCGATGTATCGCGTGGATTTACGACTTGAAGAATCTTTTTCGTCAGAAATATTGATTTTTATGGTACAAGGTGGAATAAACTTTATTTAACAGTAAAAATTGAAGACCTCAATACTAACCGTACCGGATACTTCGAAATCTCTGTCTAGAAACGATTCTGAGATCGTTTCCTAATCTCTGTTTACCAGTTATGTAAATATGAAACCGGAATTTGCCCATAGGTGGCTCTAGCTGTCAATGTAGTTACCGTCAAACCGCGTCATTGACGCCATTTTCTTGTTTTGACATCTGGTAAAGATTTTCAACTCAGAACCATACAAGTTTCGTACAACATCACAGTCTTTAATAACGTTGAACATGTCGAATTTTGTGCCTGGAAACTACGATATGCGGACAGCAACAACATCGACGAAAACAACGTCGACGTTCCAAACTTAATAGGGTGGTTTCTCAAGATAGAAGTCTGCTCTATCGCGTGGTATAGTTCGATTTTCCGCTGGACCCTTATTTTTTGAGATAAATTAAAAAATTGGTGCAAAAGTGGTGTCTCTCCGTCTTTAATGACTGTTCAAACAATCATAATGCATTAATATTATATATCACTGGACTCGGGGAAGTCTACAGAATCTTTTGCTGTGTAAAGAACAATTCAATATCTTTTATAATAACATCATAATATTTGTTTAAAGTGCAAAAATGTTTTTGTTTCAAAGCCATGTTCCTCAAAAACTGTGTACATAGGAGAAAAATTAAGGACAGATTCGGGATCAGCGCACAAAACTCTACATATAAGGAGGACCCAACAGTATATGGGGAACGTAGAAAAAGTTGAAATTTGTTGGACAGTATAATTTATTGATAATTCAACAGTACAGGTAACTAAACATCGTCTTTGAAATCCACGCAAAAGAACGTGACGACGAACTTTCGTTCCAGCCCAATTGTATCTGTCTGAGTGAGAGTGTAGAAGCGGGCGTGGCGATCGCGCGGGACTATAGTTCATTTAATCGGCATCGGTAGGGGGTGGGGGCTCGATCTGCAGCGGGGATCCGTGCCGAGTAAATTCAAAGGCGTCTTTTCACGGCGCTCCGCCGACGACCCGCGACCTTCTCCATAGGAGTCGAATGCGACTTGAGTCGGTTCATACCCGCTCGCGCGGCGGCGTTGTATCTCTTGCTAATGAAGACGCATACACCGGTGACGTTGCGCCGCAATAATGAAGATCTACGGGCGAAAGTAAGCCGCGGCATCGCTGCTAGCCATGTATACACAGACGCGGTCGCACACCTGTGCGCGCGTATGGCACCGGGAACGACTGAAAAGGAGATGGTAGCGCGACCACGAAGAAATACGCGCGAAGAACCCGCCCGGCGGGTCGGCTCGGTCGGCTGAATGGCTGATGGTCTCTGTTACCGAGGTCGTGCCGTGCCACGCCGCGCCAAGCTGAACCGAGCCGAGCCGAGCCGGGCCTTGCTGAAAGATTGTCGCACCTATGTATATCCAGAAGCGGATTCTCACGCGTCACCTTTTTACCGTATCTATGAATTATCGCCTTCGCCGCGCGATTTAAATATTCCCGTTCCGTCGCGATCAACAGATTAAAAGTGTGCTACTGTATTTAAATGAGCGCGCCATTTAAGGAACCCGCGCTGATTTACTGCCGGATAGAGCAAACTAAACAGCTTGTCACCGGTGACACCGGTTACCCGGCGGATGCATGTAACTTCTTTTTTTTTTCGGATGTCGGAGAACGGTCTCGTAGACTGTTTGGAATTTCAATAGTCACTGGTACCGTATACAGCACTGTGGATAATTGTCAATCCTACTCCTGCGTTCTTCACGATTGAAACCTCGATAACTTACTCGAAAACCTCTGTAAGACGAAAATTGTGTTCATTCCCTTCCGCTGCACTTTAAAAACCTCTGTTAAATCGAAATAAAACTTCCTTTGAGTCGAATTACGCTGTCCCACAAATTTCAACTTTTTTTTTTTGTATTTCGATTCCCACCATGCGATTCTTATAGAGTTTTCCGCGCTAATTCCGAATCTGTCCTTGATTTTTCTCCTGTACGTACAGTTTTTGAGAAAATGGAGTTAAAAAAAAGACATATTTTTCAACTTTGAATAAATATTGTGATGTTATTATAAAAGATATTGAATTGATCTTTAAACATATTTAAACAATCATAATGTATTAATATTGGATATCGCCGCATTCGGGAAAATCTAAGGAATCTTTTGCTGTAAAGATCAATTCAATATCTTTTATAATAACATCACAATATTTGTTCAAAGTTGAAAGATATGTCATTTTTTCAAACTCAAATTTCTCAAAAACTGTACGTATAGGAGAAAAATTAAGGACAGATTCGGAATCAGCGCGAAAAACTCTAAGAATCGCATAGTGGGAATCGAAATACTTTTTGGCTATTGGACAGTGTTATTTTCCACGTAGCTAAACAAGCCAAAACAGCAGTATGTAAATTGTTTACGAAGTTTCGTAGAAAGATGCGATGATATTGAAGAAAATGTATTCTCTGTGTTGGTTACCGTTGAAAATACCATTGATCGAGAATCTGTTAATTCATTAACGCAGAGTAATAGTAATATGTAAGAGTCTAATGGATTATTTTCACTATATGCTATATAATAATAAATAATTCATCTCCAATAATTTAAATTTGCTTTCTTGAAAACTATTACAATCAGCAAATTATTAATTGCTGTACAAACCCCCTCTAAGTCGAATTTTCGTACGGTAATCCTCTCTTACTCGAAGATTTTAATTTTTCCCTTCAGATTCGAGTTATCGAGGTTCGACTGTAACATCAAAATTGATAAAATCGTTTTTATGTAACTCCATATATTCGAATATGAAATTATATCGAAGATACAGCAAACAGACAAATCCTTTTTTCTAGATCGGCTCAAATCGTTACGCGTCAGGTTTCTTTTACAGATTTTTGAAATTATTCCTTTGAAATAAATGTTGATCATCTGTCTTATTGGACTCGATATAAATACCCAGTGATTTGTACTGGCTGTCAAAAGGCTGAATTTAAACACGAGATATGTTGTATTTGCAATTCTTCGAGTCACCAGTACCTATAAAAAATATCTATAGGCTCAAAGACGACAAAAACTGTTTACAGAAGGTGATGAGAAAATATAGTATAGAAGACGTGCTTGAGTTTATAAATATTCACAAAAGTGTAGTTCCGCGGATTCAGACATTTGGCGGGTGGTAAACTGATCATAAAACTAGAAATATGAATCGATAGATCGTAAACGTCAGAATTATAGTTTATAAAGACGCAAGTTTCTAGGCATGTTTGATCTTTGCATTGCTTACTACACATTTATCAGGTCGTTAAGTATGAAACTTGACAAATGTGTTTGAGATTTGTGTTTTATTTGTCAAGTTTCATACTTAACGACCTGATAATAGCGGAAGCCTACAAGAAAAGCGATCTTCGTGTAGGCATAAAGGTAAATAAGCGTCTCCATATTTGAAGCAAAATACTAAATGTACGAAGATCGTTTTTTTTTTAATACGAGGAACGAACACGACTTCCCACCATCTGTCTCGCTCGAGTCACGTTTCCAGGACAGGCTTACAAGAAACTATTTTTTAACGACCAATTAAGACGCTGTACGGATACTTCTTCGAGCAATAAAAGAATCAATTACTAGCCGGCTTTCATCGTGCAGATCGTCCGGGAATCAGGTTCGAGGAAATGCGGTTTATTAAGGAATCCATTTTTTTTTCCGATTCCTTTCTAACTTCTCCGTAAAAGGCAATACTCGCAGTTGGCACAATATCCTGTGGCACAAATTCAGTTCTTCTATCTCGATCGACAACTTTTTTTCATGGCGAGTTCGTTGCAATTTATCGCGACGTGTCGACTACATATATCGAGAAAGATAGCTTTCTCTATGCAGAATCTTCCGAAAGCGGATGGAAAGAAAAATAGCTCGATGCAACGTAAGAAAAAGGGCGGACATTTTAATTTTATTTACTGAAGTATTGGCTTCTAACTCACCATAACGTAGTGACGCTGCATCTCCGTCTTCTCCTGGGCGAGTTTCTCCAGCTCCAACTTAATACTGCACAAAACAAACAGGAAAACACATGTATTAGCGAAACGTACTTGATCAGCAAACGCGGCAGTCTGGGAAATTGTGGGAAGTTGGAGGTACACTACGACTTCTATTATCCTACCGGCTGATGTCTGAAGTCCCGAGGATCCGAGAGCATGCTTGAAATTTAAACAGCTCAGTCTAAGGCGATTTACAAACTATTTATTGTACTAATAAAACACACTATAATATATCATAAACTTCACGAAGCATCATAGAATAATTTGCAAATGTCTTGTCTCCGCTATAGAGTCCGATGTGATAAATCCCCGTGATGACTTTAATGTTTATAGTTATGACTAGACTGCGGATCTTTATGCAATTGTGGCTTTTGAAAATTTTCAAATAATTCTAGGATATAGAACATCACAAAATTTAATATAATTTTAATTTATTGCAGATCTAAAGAGTCTAGTACCATGGAAAATACGTCCTTTTTCAATTAATTACAAAGCGATAAATTAAAACGAAGACTTGTTGTTTGGCACACTATTTGTTAACATCATACACTTTAATTAATTAATCTCGCGCATGCGCGAAAAAAGTTGTGCACAGTCGAAGCACTGGATGGAAGCTAGATCGCGACTTTGCTGTAGTTTCTTTTCTCAAATGTTCACGAAGTGCGTAATTGATTTCTCACACGGTGCTCATTAACAGGTGGTAATGATACGTTCGAGACACGAAGATGGAAAAAGCGATAATTTGCAGGATAGAATATTCATCGTTAATAATCGTTTAACGCGAACGGTTTTCCGTGCGTCTCCGTCTCATGGCAACAATCAAACGATTGCTTTACGGCTAGTCGGTTCATCAATGCGAATCGGGACACTCGGCGCGCATCAAGATCCGTGACGAGTAAGGAACGTGATCGCGCGTGAAACCGGCTCAATGCATCGTTAACGTCCGCGATCTATCGGCGTTTAACTTTTTTCTCTTTTACACTCGCTCTCTTTCTCTCTTTCGCAGAGACCGATTTTCCGGTTGAGTCGCGTCTCTGGATCGGGGATCCTGTGACAAGGGGGACGGCGCACTGCCAACCCATTAAAAACACACAATTAGTGCAGCCGCAACAAACATCGATAATAGTTGTTACACACTGACCGCGGCATTTGAAAATCGTGTACAGATGTCCGACACCCCCTATTTCCTACCTGTCCGTGTGTCCGTTTCGCCACCATAACGACACGCGGCGTTAAACGCCGTGGAAAAACTATCGGATCCCGCGAACGCGCCACACAATCGGAGAAGGATGCATTTCGTTCGATTGACAATACAGTTACCAGACTCGTCAACGAGCTCCGAGTTTTTTACTTTACAATTATTTAGATTGTACAGATGCATTTATTTAATCGTTTATTCGAGTTATTTAACCCGTTGCCTCGCGATACCGTGTCTGACTGGTGATGGAGATTCTGAACAGATTCTGACAAAAATGTATGTTAATAATTTCCTGTGAACCGAAAAAAAATTTTATTTTAGTTTTGTTAATATACAGCTATGGGAGAACATATAGGCATACAATTTATATCAATATTCGCCTTTTTTAGGAAATTACGAGTAACAAAAAAGGTTCTAATCACTGAAACCGTAAAATAAATCAGGGCAAGGGGTTAATGAATTTGTTTCTTTTTGGCTGCCCAGAGATTTACTCTGAACATGTAATGATGTAAACATATCAATAAGATACATAATGTGCAAAACATTTCCTTCGTTTCTGACCTTACATGGTTTTGAAGATCAACATCATGGGCTAGCTTTTTGGCCCAGTGTACAAAAATCATTATTTAATTGCTGGGTTTATTTAACTGTTTATTTGAATTAATTAATTTGTTTCTTTGGGTGCTCAGAGATTTATTCTGAACATGTAATGCTGTAAACATATCGAAAAGAAATACGGGCAAGTACACATGTAGCTATACAAAATGTGCAAAATATTTCCTTCGTTTCTGACCTTGCATGGCTTTGAAGGTGAAGATAATGGGTTAGCATTTGTTTCTATAAAAATCATCCTTTAAGGGAGTAGACTCGTTTTTTCCGGGATTGCAATTATTTTTCAATAATGCAAAGATGAGGCTTTTCAGTAGTAAAAAGCGCTAGATTAAATGAAATTAAGTGACGATTAAATTAACTGTTGCAGAATCATCGAGAGAGGCCAGACACAGTTGTAAACGGACAATGTCGCGTCAGCAATCGAGTGACGATACTTTTTCCCTGTACAGAAAGAGAGGGGGAGAGACTGGTGATCGATCTTTATCGTAGGGAATTATTGTCGCGTCCATTCCGAGTAATAGAGCGTTAAATGGAAAATTAATTCCCATCGATCCGGCGACGCAACGCTTCGCCGCGGAGCGTACACAGGCTCCCCCCTTTTAGGATGACAGTAATTTTTTAACGACGCCGGGAGACCGCGTCATATTTTTGTTTTCCGGCCTGACAATGAAATAGACGCGGGACCGGCACAGCATCCCGGCAAAATTGCATCCAACGCCTCTAATAAATACGTGCTCGTAATAGTTGACTGCGCCACGCAATCCGTCGCGTCGTATGCAAAATGGCCCCGCGCGCGCGCGTACGCGTTTCGCGTTTTTCTGCACGTCCCGTTACGCGCGTTTTCCAACCGTGTTCCCGGTGTTTTACGAACAGCCAGAAACGGCTCCGGCATTTAGATAATTCTTCCCCGACTTTTCCTACGTTACAACGCCAATTACGCAAGAATTATGCTTCCGAACGCCTTGTTTTTCATCTCTCGCCCGTGACGCTTTGCTGGCTTCGGATCCGAGCATTCACGACACGACTCTCTCCTGTCGCGAAATGGAAAGCGGAATGCAGCATGATGTATTAACGCGCGGTCGTGTCGGTAACATGAGCACCGAGCATTTTGAGGACTGCCTGCTGTGCGGTAGCGATGGGAATGATCCCATTCTTTCTCACGATTTTCAAGCAATTCCTCCAGTAATTAATCAGGTTGCACATAGAGTTCGTTTTTGGGACACGCTTTCATATTATATAAAAAAATACGTAGTACTCCATCTAGAAAACTAAAGGTCACAGAAAAATATTAACTTTCCCACTTTCACTTTTTTCGAAAAAATAACGCTGGCTAGTAATGACGCGAACACCCTGTATAATAAATTCATGTACAGGGTGTCGCAGCTGAAGGAGGCCACCGAAATATCTCCTTTATTTTTAATGACACAAAAAATATTTATTGCATAATTTAAATGGTATTTACCGAAGGAGGTATAACATAGAAGAACAATTTCTTTTGTTCGGTTATTTTTTCATAGTTTTTTCAAGGTCATCGTTATATTTTTATCGGGAAAACTTATTTATTATTATTCGAAATGATGAAAATCAAGTTTGATTTATATGCAAAACGTGATAGTATCTATCAGGAAATTTTCAATTAAATTTTTGTGAATGGCTGCGATGCTGTGTGGCGACCATAAGTGACAATAGACAGAACTTATGAATAGGCGCAATTTAAGAAGAAGAATTCAAATATACCGTTATATCATTTCCTGCCTATTAAACATATTAAAATAAATTTCTATTTCACTCCTGTTTGTTGCAATTCTGGTAGAAAATGTTTGTTCTGCATAAGGATCCGTTGTCTACTTACGAATACCCGGAAAAATGATTCGTAACACAACAGGCTACTTCGCCTACAGTTCCGACTTATTTAATTATCCAGGCTGATCCATGAGAATGCAATAAGCATTCCAAGCGAAATAGCAGAACTTTCTAGAGCATATAAACAGTTTTCTCATGCATAACAAGGTTTCGGAAGCATTAAACAAATTTTACGAGAGCGCGCCGCGTAACCCATTTATTTCGAAATTCTCTCTTGAATGGTAATGACGAACAGTAACGTCTTTGGTGCGTGCTGCAGTAAGAATGAGATTCAGGCAGCACTGAATGAGAATTACAATTTCATTCTACGAAGCCCACCTCGCGTATTTCAACTCCGATTAAACGGGACTTATTTTTCTTTTCCCTCGGGGCTTTTGATGTTACACGCTCGCTCGTTCGAAGGTGCGTACGAGCTTCGTGGAGAAAGACGTACGATAGTTGGAGTTTTTTCACGGTCGAACGGTTCGACGAGCAGTTCGCCGGATCCATATTTTCGCGTGAGCGGCGCGAAGGGAAACTCGGAGACGGGTCGCGGATTGATATTCCATTCTGTAAACAACGAAGATTGAAATAACCGAGGCCGGGAGTGGAACGCTTAAACGGAATTTATTCCGATCGGTCGACAAGGTTTGCATATCCCGAGTTGCGTCATGACAAATTTATTGCGCGATACGAAATTAATTTAAATGTCAATTAACAAATAGCGGCGGGTCGTCGGTTAAATATTAATTTCGATGCGCGCCGGCGAAATGTGAGACGCCTTGTAATCCCGAAACATCGGCCGCGCACTCGGCCTGTGTAAACGGAACCGTTGCGAGCAAGCCGCCATACTTTTTTCCCCCCTCACGGCTTACCATCACGTAATGCGTATCTGTATTTTTTCGCCGGCTAGTTTCTCGCACTCCAATTTAAGGCTGCACAAGGGGAACAAAAACCCAGCATTAATATTCACCAGTCCTCCGGAGAACGCAGAGCCTTTGTTTGCCCCCGTGATCCACGTCGCTGTCACCGACGCCGTCGCCGTCGCCGTCGTCGTCGCCGTCGCGACGTTAAATTAAAACGCGCCGCGCGCGACAACGAAAGGAACGAAAAATAATCGAGAAAGGAAACGTTTAATCCGCCACGACCATCTTTTATGCAACAACGGAAATGATTTTTCAGAATTGCCACCGAACATTTCCCGTTGACAAGTCGTTCAAATCTGATTAATCCTTTGCCTTACAGTGACGTCTCAGAGGCCTCATGGGTTTCAGACGCCAAAGTTTCACAGTATTTGCAACTTATCACTGGACTGCCGATCTTTATGCATTTGATGCAATTGATGAAATCAATTTTTACGTTATTCCTGCTTCCCACAATCAATGCCAAACATTTTAGTTTCAATGCCTAACACATCAATAACTACTTTGCGGATCTTTAGCTAACCATTTTACATTGTTTTTGAAGTAATGTATGATATAGATTCCATTATAAAAAAAAAGACGATGACCTTGAAATATTGGAAAATATGACCGAGAGAAAAAAATTTCCTCCGTCACAATAATTGCCCCACCGAACCAAACATTTTCTGCCTGAAACATTTTTTCGTATTACTAAAAACAACGGAGATATTTTCGGTGTAACTATAATAGACTCCGGATCTTTATGCATTATGGCTCCCGGAAATTTTCAAAAAATGCCAGGATATACCCTTCGACAGGATTTAGTCGAATTTCGATATATTTCAGATCTGCAAAGGCTACTACCACTGAAAATAATATTTTATTTGGTCCCCCTTCTCAAAAATCGTCTCGAAATATTGCAAATTGCATAAACTTCCGCAGTATAATGATAACAATTTGGTAACCAAACTTGAAAAAATAAATTTCTACTGTAACCTATTAGGTAGGTAATCCAAATGTTTGTAGAATCCACAAGCTGTAATAATGTTACAAAAATCATTGTTGTGCTAAACTTTGTCTTTTCTATTCTTGTATTATTAAATAAGTCTCTCTATCTCGCTCTTTCTCGATTTTGTATGACTAATGGGCACTCGTGAGGCATTCAACGTGTTAAATGAATAGGTTTCTCATACATTCTGCTCTATTGCCAGCCGTTTCCTGTGCTTCTATACGACGCGATTGGTTTTTTTCCTAATCCAATGGGAAATTCACGGAGAAAGTTAATGGACGTCCCGGACAAGGAAATGCTATTGTTCCGCAGAAAAAGGAACGCTTCCAATAATAACACATCGAAGCTCCCGATTATCAATCACGGAAACGTTTTATGGATGGGGAGATTTCGCACAGCAATTTCCATTCGTTACTGTAATTGGACAGAGCTCCGAAAGAAGGAGAGGACACTAAGGCGATTAACTAATCTCGCAGTCGCTTCGGGCGAAATTGAGTGCTACTGCGCGGCCCGTCGATGGAAATTGATAGGCAATTATTGTCCTCCGTTCGAGTCTGGAATCGGGGACGCGAGAATCCGACTAGCACTGGGTTTCAACCTTTCCTACTGCGCTATAGGTTGAGTCATGTAATGAGAACAAGCGAGTTCATTTAACACTAAACCTACCAACACCGGTCAAAATTACTGGTGTCAGGGGTTTTTTATTTTACAATTAGGAAAGTAATAAAACTGATTTCATAAGAAACGACTGTATAGATATCTGTGGTAGTGCACATATATTACAATAGGAGCCGCACAAAGTCTAAATAAAATCAATCTTGTCATTTTTATAAGGGAACATCTACCAGTTACTTTTGAGGCTCGGTAGGTTTGCTGTTAAATAAAAATCGACGTTTTTACTGTATACATAAATTTCTTAAGGCTCGTTCTTTATACCTTTAGAGTTGTATTCGAAAAAATGTTCTTCAATATTGTCAACCTTAGATTCTAAGATATTTTTGTATTGTTAGCGTACACAGACATGTGCATGCTGCTATGTAATAATCCCAGCGGGGTTTCATAGCTTAATAAAAAATAAACACTATCCGTAAAACATACTACAACATAGAACAACTTGTTAGTAACAAGGTTGTCATTATTCATCAGAACGTGTTGCCACCTGTCAGCAGGATTAAAAATATCCATCCCCCCGATGATACGGGAAAAATGTCAAGACCGCGATTAACTTCACACTTCTTTGTTAGCTCAATGCTACGCAAAAACAAGGCAGACAATATAAATATGTATGTGTACGTACTATATTTTTCAAAGAATCAAAGATAATTAGCCAGAACAGGTTCAAGTTGAACGACTCATTGCAATTCTTTCTCAATCAACGACCAAGTCCAGTTCCTCGAAACCACTCTGTGCAGCTATTGAGACGCGATTCGAGATAACGAGACATATTTTTGTCCCATCGGAGACGCGTCAGCTCGTTTAAAAGCCCGGGAAGGTGAATTATTCGTTGGCCAATTTCAGCGGCCGCGTAAGTAAGGAAGGCTCGGAATCCGCTCGGCGGCTTGGCGTCGGATCGCGGCTTCGTCACGATAAATTAGCGCGATATTAACGATCGGTCGGGCGATAATTCCGGTTGCGCAACCGACCGGGACCGGTCCATTAATTATTTCAGATTGACGCGCGGCAACGATTTACAAGGCGCTTTGCGGGGCCCCATTCCTCGCTGAACGTTCCGAGACATAAACACGCGGAAACGTGCACCTGTTTCCTCGTCGAGCAGCCGCGAAAATTCTCCGTGGTTCAGCCACTCTCAATTTGTAAGCGGTGAAATTTATAGTCCTCCCACCTCCGTTCTATCCCCCTCCTCGTCGTCCCACCCCACTACCCAACCCCTTGCTCCCTCGAACGCAGTTCCTGGCCAACTAGAGTGGAGCTCGCGGGAACATTTATCCGAGCGTGCCACGTTTGATAATAAAACTAACGCCGCTCTGCCACTTTCCGCATCATCGAGCGCATAATACAGACATAAAATGAATTATTCCGCGCGGTCGCGCTGTTTGCGCGGAAAACTCTCCCCGGGCTTGTGCAATCTTTCTTCCCGCGGAATTCTTGCGCGATACGTACCCGGCACTGCAATCAACGCCCCGGGAAATAAATCACTTGTAAAAGGGGCGAGCGTGAATTTTGAATGCGTGATACCCCTCGGTAGGCTTGTCGGCCCCGCTCTAACGCTCTCCTTTTTAATCCACGCTTTGAATGGGCATTTTTTTCGCGAGAACAATTCACCGACGGATACGGGGTAAATATACATTCTATATGAAATAGGAGTTTCATTATTATTCGCACAATAACGTTGCATTCGTCGCATGGAACCGTGCACGCATTACATACAGCAAATGCTGGTTAATCCTATTTTATTTCGAATATACAGTGGATCCAAAAACTATTAGGATGCTAAATATCCCATTCTCGAA
>CM052312.1:1158729-1361064 GCA_028455605.1 Lasioglossum malachurum
CTCTCTCTCTCTCTCTCTCTCTCTCTCTCTCTCTCTCTCTCTCTCTCCTTCTCCCTCTCTTTCTATGGAGGAGAAAAGTTTCCCGTAAGTGCACTGTTGCGCCGACGCTCCGCCGAGCGTAACGATGCAACGACTGCCCGTTATCGTTTCGCAGATAATCGATGCGGTTGCCAACTATATAATCGTCTAGTAATCGTGGTTAATTACTGCCATTCAAGAGTTATCTTTCCCAGCACTTGGCCACTTTTCGACGTAACGAATACGTACGAAGTCGGAGCCTTTTGTCGTGGTCTCGGGATACCTGCCGTGTTTGCCCTATGTATTAGTGAAATATTGTATTCCTTTTGTAACAAAACCTGCAGGGCCCGATGGTGAAAAAAACGAGTTTCGCAAATACAGTGGATTCCGGTTAATTGGGACCACCGTTTATTTCGGACAAATCCAGAAGAACGGAGACAAGAACTTGAATACGATACTATCGGAATAGTAAGCAGCTTTATTGGGACGAATTATCCTATCTCATGCGTCCCAATTATCCGGAATCCAATGTGTATCTTCCTCCAAGCTATGCCTCAAGTAAAGAAGGCAGACTTTCATGTATATCGATCGAAAAGAGAAATAATTTGTACTCCTATCGATTCGAAAATTATGCCAAACTGGCTTGGCTACCTAGACCCATCAACTACAAAACTGATGTCTATCTCCAAAGCATCAGAAAAAGAATAAGCACTCGGTTATCGCAAGTTTCGTAGGTTTATTTTCGCGAAAATTTCGTACACTTCAGGAACATATTTGGTCTGTTTGTTTATGTTGAGTATAATTACGATGAAGCTGTTGGTATAAATGAGCGGTATGGGCTGGTACGAGTGTGCGAGGTATGAAAAAGGTGAGCAGAGCGCGGAATCGCCCTCTTCTGGTTTGGTACGGTGTGAAGGAATGATCCAAGTGTAAAAAGCGTAAAGAGTAGAAAAGCGGTTTATTGTATTAGTTTATATTATTCAGAGTGTATTTGTTCATTGCTTATGTATCATTCTAATAATCATAATTATTAAATAACCTGTATATAGCAACAGTTTAAGATTTAGAGCCGGGGAGCTCGGGACGCATCCCCGTCCGAAGAGAGTTTTTCGAGAGTTACTACGGAAAGCAACGCTACCGCTTATAACATTTTCGGTATCTATACATCGAAAGAACATAAATAACAAGTTCCAAAATCTGCAGATTGTTATTGTGAAAAATAAGCATCATCACGGCTTAGGTCGGCACTCCTGAACTACTTGATAATAGTTGAATCTAGATTTGTATGGGTGTTTGAGCGCATCTTATGGAATATGTAACGGCCGATGAACGGCTTGTATTTGTCGTCGAGTTATATTCATTTAAAGAATGATATCAATAAATGTGAGTTGCAGTCTTCTTAAACTAGCTTTATTCAACAGTCGAGCGTAAGTGCATGGCATTAAATTCAACAGTTATCTTATTTATTGAGAAAAAGAAACCTGAAAAGGGACAATTGCCCTATTTGAAGACTGTGGGTGAATCTTTACGACTCTGATTTCCGAAGCGGCATCGAAAATCGCGTTCGATCAATAAAGAGCAGCCGCGTATCCTAAAGTCAAGCTCCCTTTGTGCACGTTGAAACAAGGGGGGGTCGAGAGAGCGTCAGAGACGGAGGCGGCGGTAATAGTGGCGAAAATTCGGTTGCTGCTCCGGCATTTGAGAACCCGCTGGAAACCCACGCTTACCGACTTTGGCGGCAACTGTACCAGCGCCCACGACCGTAAAAGCCACATTATTACCGGTAGTACCGCTGCTACCCACCTCCGTATACCTGTCGGTAATAACGTTACGAGCGTGTTATCGATCGTTTTGCACGTCGTACCCCGCAAAACGGATACGCCACGACGGCCTCGTAAAAGCTGAAATAGTTCTCCACCGCCTCTTTCCCCGTTCGCCCCCTCGGCAACACCGTCGGCCTTTGCTCTTTCGCCTCTCTTCGCCGCTCGCCACCCCTTCCACGGTGATAAAGGGAACCGTCTGTACACCCATATCGCGTACGAGCTTCCCCGCCGCGTTTGATAAAAAGCCGCGAACGTAAAACGTTGATCGCGGAATCCACGGTACCTCGGAAAACCGGGAATACGGAATCCGCCATCCGTCCCAGTTACCGAATCAGCGTAGTAATTATCGTTTTTTTTTAGCGAGCTCGACTATTGAATCTGAAATCTGTTGTTTGCGTGTTTGAACACGCTTATGAACACAGTGACGGACGAGGTTTCCAGAAAATGAATACGTGTAAGAGTGCGCGCGACACTTGTTTGCTTTTGTCACTGGCACATTTTCTTTTGTCTTATGTTCGTCTAATTTCTATCCTCGTATCGCCTCCGTGAAATTGCACTGAAGCACTGATGTGATGTATACGACAGAGTTAGGTTGATCTGTGTTAATATGATCCAAACTGTGTCGTTTCAATCGGAACAGTGTTACGAATATATGTAGGTAAAATGTTATATAATAGACAGCGGATTTTATGCATTCAGGACAAAAATGAGTAAGTGTAATTTCAAACAGGGAGGAGATTAGAAGAATTTAAAAATACTGTTATATTGTTTTCAATCTACTAAAGAAAGAGAATGAAGAAATATTAAGAAAGAAAATAAATTTCTATTTCGCTCCAGTTTGTTGAAAATCAGGTAGAAAATGTTTGTTTTGTCTAGTTGTATAAGAAGAAGTACTTTCTGGACGCGAGATACACTACCGCTCTAAAGAGTATCCGGACACTTCCTTTTTCTCTACAAAACAAAAAATATAATTTCTATAAATTTCCATAAATACGAAATCTAGTGGAACGGTCTCGGCGCTTAAAAGGATTTAAGCTTAGGCTATATAAGCAAACTAACAGATGGCACCACTACTTTCGCTAAACTAGAGTCATACCGGTTATTTTTGGTACAGAGGGTGTAAGATGTCATATCAATCAGATGTATATCAGACCTTATGTTAATCCTAACGTATAGCTTGATAACCCCCATGGGGAGTTCCACTTCAGCTCTCCATAAAAAGGAAAATACCAGAGTTTGACTAAAAACCATAGGTGTCCTAAGACTTATGAGCGGGAGTGTGCGCCGAGGCATTACTGTACTTTTAAAGACAAAGGGTAGTTGCTCAAAGACATCGGGAGGTTCTCTTACGAAACGGACCTAGCCGGACGAGCTCGCGCGATAATCGATACAGTTCTTATCAGGTTAGCGTAATATTCGCTGGTGGCTAATGCGATGGTGGTCGCGAAGCCGTCAGAAGCGGTGCCGCGTGTCTTATTTGTCGCGTGTTCGCTGGTTGGCCATCGTCGAGAGACTGCAGCGGGTGGCGCGGGTGTGCGTGTGCACTTAAACGATATCGAACACGTGTAAACGCGTCGAGATACCCCGGGCATCCGGTTAACGGGCCGCCTTAGAGGCCGAGCGAGTGAACGCGAGGCTTGCAAGAATCGACGGAGCCACGCGCTCTGCTGATCGGCAGAATCGTTGATCCCATTTGTCCGCGCAAAGCCACCCGCGGTCAATCCAATTAATTTATTAGCTTTCGCCGCTGAGCACCCATGCCTGCGTCCGCCACTCTCTCTCTCTCTCTCCCTCTAACTCGCACAGTTTCCCTCTCGCTTGCTCTTCCGCCGACGCTGTGCTTAACGGCACGTGCTTCCGTCGGTGCACATCGCGGTGGGTAATACGCGCACGGGAGGAGGTGCGATCGGCTCCGTTGATCGTTCTCGATTGAATGGTTTTTCCATTAAAGCGTTGCTAGTTACCATAGAACTATTCTGCTCGCGAAGGCGTGGCTTTGTTGGTTCGTGTGCATGAGGGAAACGATTTCGAAACTGATGTGTCACTTACACGCCGCACAGTAGGACCTTTCGTCTAAATCGGACACAAAATCGAAGAACTTCCGATAGAAATGATGAGATAGAGCGCTGAATTGTTTTTATTTATAGCTGAAACTTGACAAAATATGGGGAAAATAGGGAGATTATGGTACGAACGTTTTTTAACCTCGAAAAAATTCGTCAAACTTGCACAATGTCAAGATAATTGCGGTTTTTTCAGTACCACGTGCGGAAACATTTTTTTTTTAACATGCTACACATCATTTCCGGTAGGTTTTTTCACGCTGATTTCAAATCTGTTCTCAAAATTTGTCTACAACTTCAGGATTTTTGAAAAAATCGATTTTGTGACAGAAAACTAATGAAATCATTTGTTCGTTGAAATGATTTGATAACTCGCTAGTTTGAACGTGTATCGTATTCTCATATATGGATCACAATAAAAATAATATTGATGAAGTATTTAAACGTTTTGAGTTACTTACGAAGCATACGTTCAAACTAGTGAGTTATCAAATCATTTCAACGAACAAACGATTTCATTAGTTTCTTGTCACAAAATCGATTTTTTGAAAAATCCTGAAGTTGTAGACAAATTTTGAGAACAGATTTGAAATCAGCGTGAAAAAACCTACCGGAAATGATGTGTAGCATGTTAATACTACGTTCATACTGTTGTGGTAGTTGTGTCTTACTGTGGTTGTCACTATGTATATTGTTCACATTTTTCGGATTAGCAAACACATATTTCTCAGAGAAATTTTCAATACATACCAGTTTCGTACATATCAATTCAGTAGTGAGCTATTGTCCAAAGCAATGTCCTTAATATTTTTCAGAGTTCTTCATAAACTGCGTCGTAGCAAATGAAATAAAAACATCTAATCCCGTACCGGGTGTTTTTGAGTTGATGAAACATGATAACGCGAGACGTAATGTTGTGCCGAAGAAAAAACAGGTTTTAAAAAGCAACGTATGTTAAGCGGATCACCCAGTATACTTTTTACTGAACTCACCGCCTGCGCACATACAGGGAACACTTATCCAGTTTCAGCGCCGTTAATATCTGCCGCGTGGAGCATGTTTTAATTACTCTGCGGTATGGGGTTTTTTCTCGCGTTTCAAGAATTTCATGTCCTTCGTCATTTCGCTAACATATGATGATACTCGTGCGCCGCAATATTATAATCGTCTCTCCTGGCGAAAGAGCAGACCACGGAAGATATTTCCATTACGAAATATCAACGGCAATTCCAGGAGGATGGGCCAGCGGAACCCGAAACTTGCTGAACGTCTGAGCTCTGCTGCGACCAAAGCTGGTCAAGGGGTCCAGTGAAAGTTATAAGACAAGAAAACAGGTGTGGGAGAAAGCCAAAGATATGTGAGCACTGGAGTAACGCGAGTAGCGGTTCGCAGTGCTCACCATTCTTTGGCCAGTAAGGGGTAGACCGGGTCTCAATTTTGAGTCCTAGGCTGTTAGGTTTTTTTGAGCGAGTATGGACCCGGTACATTCGAGAGTAGCGTGTTGAGCCCCTCACTTTCCCCGAGATCGTCATCTTTAGGGGGGATGATAGTGCGTAAATGCAGAGTTGGGGAAAATCTGGTATCTTGGTATCTTAAATATTAAATAGTCCTATTTATTTTAAAGCATATATACACAACTTTGAAAATAAAATATTTTATTTCATGCTGTAATTTGTGAAAATAAAATCTTTTATATATATATTTGATGCAATAATTTTTGAAAATAAAATAATTTATTTGAAGAATATTGAAAATATTTGTATTTTAAAAAAATTTGTGTCTGGACACGGCATTCAGAGTGTTGAACGGCCCCCACGAACGATGCAATTCATCGTAGAATAAATGGTACAAAGCACGGTGAAATGCATAATGTGACGAAACAATTTTTACAGAAATACAGTAATTTCTCTATAAACGCAAAAGCCTCGGGGGGATTCGATTGCGTTTATCTCAGACGGGTAGCTACTTTTTGAGCTCCAAAGGCCGAGCCGAACATAGAGAAGAGTAAAAAGAGTAAAAAGAGAGTAAAAGAGTAAGAGACACACAGTAAAAAGACACCACGCCCGTTTCATAAAAAAATAAGTAATAATAAAAAGGATTAAATATTAAATATACCACAGCCTTTTTGCATTTATAGAAACATTACTGTATCTAGTTTCCTTCCGTCGGCCATATTTTTTGCAAACTACACATTTTATTGTTGGATGAGATTTTTTCTGCGAGTTGTACTTTTATATATTAGATGTTCTATATCGATCACAATTATCCCTCTGCATTCCATACAAAATAAACAATAGAAACTCTAATTGTGCAAAGTATAGAGTATTTTATATTTATCATCCTTAACCTCCTTCCATCAACGATGGCACATCTCTAAAAATCGACTATGCACTTGTGTCAAACTTACAAAGAAAACACTTCGTATTAGTAATAGACAGCGTATTTTATGCATTCATAACAGAAATGAGTAGGTGTAATTTAAAACGGTACAAACATTCGAAGAATTTAAGAATACTGTTGTATTATTTTCAAACGAGACACGAGATATCTCGTCCAATGTAGCGAAAGGGTTAAACGCAGTAGTAAACGTAAAAATAGGACTTTTGAAGGCGTCCGCGGCCTAGATTGATCTTTTATCTAGCGCTTTTGACTACTGAAAAACCCCATCTTTGCATTATCGAGAAATGAGAAGGCGCATCTCGCACCCTTGTAATCCTGGAAACGAGTTTACTGAGACATGACATTAATGTTAGCGTAAACATTTCGTTCAGTACACGCCTGTGGGTGATATCTAAGTGAATACAGATCCGCAGACAGATGCGTCAGGATGCTTTATAAAATGGTACAGACGGAATAGCGATGATAGCGATCCCACAATAGCGGAACAACGAAACCCTAAACCACGCGGTACCGTGCTATTTCGGGGTTCGCCCCGGAAATTCTTGCGTTTTCGGTTCAATCATACGCGGTATACGTAAACACGCAAAATCAACGTCGATGGGGCTGTGTTTCGCATCCAGCAGTCTGCTTATATCAGCAAACACGGCACCGATATTTTTCCCAAATAATTCGGCCGCGTTCACCCTTTAAAAGGCGACTAAAAATCGACAGGAATGCGACGGCTGCGCAGCGCAAAGATTAAATTCACATTTTTCGATTTAATATTATTAGTCGAACCGGATAGGAGGTTCACGCGTGACGAGGGAAGGGGTTCGGCGACGGGGGGTTTTACATCGGATCCAATATCAGCGCGGGCTGATTGGCGTGATCAAATAAAGTCGTAATAAATAGGTGTCGTCGCTATAAAATCAAATTAAAACGGGACGTAAAAATTCTGCGCACGCGAAACATTGTTTGCCGGCCGGTCGTGTCAATAATAAAGCTCGAGAGCGGTGTTTCGGCCCTCGCGCGTGCTCGTTAAAATGCGGGGCCGTCGCTTCATTTTTCCGAGGGCGGTATTTTCGACCGTGGAGAATTCCATTTTTCCCCGCGGTTTAAAATATTCATGGTTTTACATCGACTGGCGCCAGAAATCGGCAGGGCACGGTTTTTCGTGCGAGCCCCGGGAATGGGGAACACGGCGGGACTGTACCAGAAAACGCAGTTAGCTCGCATCGAAAAGCGAAACGCGAATTATGTCGTTTCGACGAATAATGATGAGAGAGCGCGGCCGGCACCCGTCAATCAGTGTCCTTTACGTCCTGCGGCCGATTTAATTATCCGATAGCCCGACACGCCCGCGCGCACACCCGCGCCCGCCCGACCGCATCCTGTCCCTCTTTTCCCTTTCCGCCCACCTTTTTCCCCTCGATCGAGAGCAATCATAATAACGTGGTCGGTATTCAAATAACGCGCGGGTCGGAAAGTGCCGTGAAATAGCCCGTCCATCACCGGAATCGACGAAAAAAAGGATCGACGTCGGGGCGTGATTTATTTCAATGCCGGGGTGATTGACCTTTTTTTTTTTTAAATCTATTTACTGTAACGCTTGGACGACTGTCTTTTATTTGGTACCGCTACAGGGCCTGTAGATAAAGTCACTGATGTCTCGATGTATGTGAAAACTTTGGGACCAAAATATCATTTAATCACGGTGGACTCCCGAGCAGCGTTACCATATTTTTATCCCTCCCGGCCCCTTACCCTTCCGCCTCTCTCCCAGTTTCGCAGCGCAGCTGTTCTTTGCACTCTTCCCACTATTGCTGGCGACAGTGGCGACACGCTGGCGTACGGTACGGTAAAGACGAGCTACGCTGCGAAACTGGGAGGGATAGAAGGATAAAAATATGGTAAGTTACGCGAGTTACGCGATCCATATAACGCTGTCATCGCGTATCATAAACAAAATTAAAGATTACTTTAACAAATAAGTTTTGTTAATATTAACTGTATATGTATAATTACTGTGTATCGTACACTGTATATGTAGATACCTATATTTTGAGTAATGTATATCACATTTCTAATTATCTACTAGTATGTACTTTTGTATGTAATAAGTAGACTGTGGATCTTTAAGCAATTATGGCTTTGAAAATTTTAAAACTGCTAGGATATAAAATACGGCAGAATTTAGTAACGATTTTAATTTATTTCAGATCTAAAGAGGCTACTACTAAAAGATCAAGTAAACCTATTCAGACTGATAATTGGACACACAAGATTAACACCCAAAATACATACCTCCTACAAAACGAAACCCCGCCACATAATTCTAGATGCACCAAACTAGTCTAACTCCGCAGCAGATACAAAATTTCCAAGGAAATTGGCAACAGTTAAATCGAAACAAGCCAGAGAAAATCTACTACATAACATTCATGAAGTCTGCAAACCTATCGGATGAAATCTGACCAACAAAGCACGCAGTCGTCACTAATGACTAAAAAGTCGATGCGACGTTAAAGAAAGGAGAATAAGAAGAAGAAGATTCTATTTTATTCCACTTTCTTAAAATTCGTCTACGAAAATTGAAGATTACATAAACATCCGCAGTCTAGTAATAAGTAATTTTAACAGTTACAAGTATAAAAACTATGCTCCGAATTATGTGGTGTTTCGACTAATTTTAATCAGAAACCTCTTAAAAAGCCATTTATTAAAACACAGAGTATAACACGTATTAATCATACAACGTTTCATACTCAATGTATATTCGAAAAGGTAAACGAAAAGGGAGTTGTGACGCTGAACCGTAAAAGATCAATCAAACATAGAGAAAGGGTTAGAGATACGGTAAAGAGCAAAGCTCGAAAGAGCCATTGTCACTATCCATCGCATTAATCATTGGAACGTTTGATAGACAAAAGGCGGATGCGGGTCACTTCCAGCCCACGATAAACTGCATCAAGTGCCTACGCACTAGAAACTAATCTACTTGATCGTGGTGTATCCGAGCGCTGCAAACATTACTTCTGAATACGATATTTGTAAAAATAACGATACTAATTAATTGAGGACCCATCTGTGTAATCGAACGGTTCAATGACTGTAGGGGCGGCTCTACCATTTGCGTTACAGATCAAATGACGCCCGAGTGGCATTTAATGAAACAAATGCTCTCGAGGAGCCGGGATGCACATTTCACGGCTCGCAGGTACGGTTTGTCAACGATCCTAATAACTCGGCGCCGCACAAAAGGCATTACCTATGCATCAGAGGGAATGGCGGCGAGCGTGTCGTGGTGCGCATTACGGCGGATAGCGGCAACAGAACCAATCAGTTGCGTTTGCAGCCACTCAAGTACGCTTAAGTGGCGCATATCACCGCGCCTAATTACGTTAGTTCCATCGATCCTGACCGTCCACTAAAGACCGGATTATCAGGCTGCATTATCGGCCGAGTTAAGGGCCTCTCCATAGTGTCCTCGGCGCGGCACCGTCTCTTCCCATGAAAGCGAAACACAACCGTCAAACCGTTAAAGACACATTAATCATTTCGCGGATCGATCCACGGGATGAGCTCTCTCGCTCCCTGCTGAGCGAGCTTTATACATATTAACGGGCTAAGTGAACCGTGTCTGCCGCGATAAAGAGAGACAGAGAGAGAGAGAGAGAAGAATGACGATGGAGGAATGGAGCAGTGCTCGTTCGACCAAGTTAATTACCATAATTGCCTAGTAATAATTGAACAAAAAGCAAAAGTTCCCTGTAATCACCTCGCCTCTGTCGCGAACAGCGTCGCGCGGATCGCTCAGCTCTCCGCGGAAGTTTGTAGTTTGTAGTTTGGACTCCTTGTCCAACGAAAGATGGCACAGAGAAACTTGTATACTTGGGCCCAAATAAGAAGGCACTTGTTCTGCGCATGTCGTTGCGCGTCAGCCTTGTTGCACGCAAGAAGACGTGCATGGTCGGCGGAGTACGAAGTACAAGTAGGGGATTAGCCAATGAACGAGTTCCGTTAGAGTCATATGAGCAGTAGAGTCTTAAATTCGTCGGCTAGTAAGTACCTTCTTATTTGGGCCCAAGTATAGGTATGTATGTACCATAGGATATCGTATGAGGAAGAAAGCGAGCGAGCTTATTGAGCGTGACTGCAATAGAGCGATGTGGTGACGCTGAGCACTAAAGGTGTGCGAGTACGCAAAATTTCGGGTTCGGGTCGGGTCGGGAAATTTGTTCGAGATCGAGTCGGGATCCCTAAAGTTTATAAAGTCCGGGTACCCGCGATTTTGGGTACTCGGAGTACCCAAAGTCCGGAAGTTTGCAATATTGGAAATGCAATTGTAAACAACTAGTGACGACTACCTATATTTACCAAAGTTCCCTCTGCGTCGCTATCCCTTATATATACCTCGGTTTTCCTACCCTTCGATCATCAATAAAAACAGTTTTGTCGAAGCTAGACTTTGAACACGTTTTTAGTAATTTTAGTTTAACTGAAACGCTTGAGCGAGGAGCTCCTTCTGTACTCTCAACTACTGAATAAACTCTCTATACATATTTAGTTTTTATATTCTAGGGAGGATTGCTGGAAGAAAGTTATGGCTTCTAACGCACAATACTTTGAAGGGGACACCATTGATATCAACCAGGAATGATATTTCCACCCGCTACAGGACAATGTCGGATACTTTCCGAACAGACCACGTATATGGCAAGATTTAATTATATGTTCAATTGAGTTTATATTCTAAATAAATACAATTGAGTTCTGATGCACTTGGGTTTATCTCCATCATTTATTAAGTATGAGTCGGTAAAAGAGAAGAATGACGATGGAGGCACAGAGCTGTGCTCGTTCGACCAAGTTAATTACCATAATTGCCTAGTAATAATTGAGCAAAAAGTAAAAGTTCCTCGTAATCACCTCGCCTCCGTCGCGAACGGCGTTGCGCGGATCGCTCGGCTCTCCGCGGAAGTTTGTAGTTTGTAGTTTGGACTCCTCGTCCAACGGAAGATGGCACAGAGAAACTTTGTACCACGTGATATCCCCAGTTCGCGCTACACGTCCTCCGCGATTGGCCGAATCGTACGAGGAAGAAAGCAAACGAGCTTAATGAATGTAACTGCAATACAACGAAATGGTGACGCTGAGCACTAGGGGTGTGCGAGTACTTAAAATTTCGGGTTCGGGTCGGCTCGGGAAACTTGTTCGAGATCGAGTCGGGGTCCCGAAAGTTTGCAATATTGGAAATGGTTGAAATGCAATTACTACCTATACAGTAATCGCTCCTTCGTTGTCCTGAATCGTGGGCACGATCGTTTTCCAGTGCCTACCCACTCCACTGCCTGTCAACGAGAGGATTAGGCCTGCGTGGATCTGGTCACCAGATGTGTCCCAGGTCTGTCCAGACCACGCAAAACGGAGAACAATAGGAAAGGAATATGGCAAGGAAAAAAGAAGTTTTCTTAAAGCCAGACAGTTGACTGCTTTTGACTGCTTTGAATGCTTTTCTTTGTCATTTAACTAGCCGTTTCACTCAAGACGCAGTCATAAATCGAAAATAGTGTCCGGGCACGGTCGTTGTCCGCTCAAACCCCCGGCCTTTGGACAACGAAGGAGCTTTTACTGTATTTACCAAAGTTCTCTCTGCGTCGCTATCTCTTATACCTGGATTCTCCTACCTTCCGACCATCAATAAAAACAGTCTTGTCGAAGGTAGACTTTGAACACGTTTTTAGTATTTTTAGTTGAACTCTCAACTACTGAATAAATTCTGTATATTCAGTTTTTATATTCCTGCGAATACATACTACGAATCCTAGGCATTGCTTTATTTCATAACCTCGTAGAATCTTAACAGAGAGGATTGCTGGAAGAAAGTTGTGGCTCCTAACGCACAATACTTTGAAGGGGACACCATTGATATCAACCAAGAACGATATTTCCACCCGCTACAGCACAAGGTCGGATACTTTCCGAACAGACCACGTATATGGCAAGATGTAATTATGTGTTCAATTGAGTTTATTGCGCTGCAAAACATGCACTTGGGTTTATCTCCATCATTTACTAAGTATGAGTCGGTAAAAGAGAAGAATGACGATGGAGGCATAGAGCCGTGCTCGTTCGACCAAGTTAATTACCATAATTGCCTAGTAATAATTGAACAAAAAGTAAAAGTTCCCCGTAATCGCCTCGCCTCTGTCGCGAACGGCGTCGCACGGATCGCTCGGCTCTCCGCGGAAGTTTGTTACCTAGCTCGGGACACCGTTCCACCGGAACGAAGAATGTACGGGGGAGGGGAAGAAGCTGGAAGACAACTTTGCGCCGCTTCTTCCTTGTCCCGCGTAAATTGCAAACTTCTCGCGGAGGCGGCGAATACGACGCCGACGTGCAAGAAAACGGTCAAGTGCCGGGGAACGCTTTCGCAAAGGTCGTAGACTCCATTGGCCCTGCTCGCGCGCTCGCTCGCGCGGGCGCGAAACTACTTTTCGCCCATCAATCCAGCGGTAAGCGTTCGCTAACGCGAGCGAGAAATTTCCACTCTTCCCACGGAAACTGTCGTCCTGACGGAAAAACGAGCATCGAGTTTAGACAACGTTCCATCATACCCGCGTTTGCCGTACAATTAAGCGCCTGTCGGTACGTGAAACATTTTCCACGCGTGTCGAGCCGCGACGAAGATGGAAGACGCGCAAACAGGATGATCGAAACACGTCTCGCAGTGCCATCCGACTTCGTCGTCCTTTTAACGCTATTGTACTTACCGGAGCGGCAGTTGTTTAATAAATTTGAAACGCTCATGAACGATCGATTTCTGAAAATATTACGCAATAACAATGACAGCTTCGATCGTGAACCAGCGAGCCACTTTCAGGAATGCGAGCAAATCTTTTCTTTCAGGATTATTTTTAACAGGAGATTTTTCAATTCTTCTATTTTAGTGAACGTGAATTTAAAATACGTTTCGTTTAACCCTTAGCACTGGAATAGCGACTTTAAAAATATTGTTTACATTATTAAATGTGTCATTACACCATCTATTACATCAATTTGGTCGGAATAAATGTTTAATTTTCAAGTTAAAACAGCTCCGAGTGTGACTCGACATCAGGGGAAGAAAAATGTAAATGAAACGGGCTTTTAAATGTATTTGGTTCTTCCATTACTTATTTAATTGTCTTGTGTTTTAGTTTAATGCAAATATAAGTTCCACAAATATAAATGACAAAGTTTAAGAGCTATATATAATACGATCAGTAAACAAAATAAGTAGCAGTCAAGGAAGTGTCCTTCCCAGTTAATTTAAAATAAAACGCTTCAAATAGTAATGAATTGCTCGCAACAAAAAATAGAAAAATAGTTCGGAGTGCAAAGGGTTAATACAAATTACGTTGATTTAGTGGACAGGTCACCCTACAAGGGTTTAACGTGAGTGACGAATTTAAAATTCCATTCCATGTACATGTAAGGAGCGGAAGTTTGACAGCGGAACGATTCGGGGAAAAATCTTGCGGAAAGAAAATACGAGAAATTCCGCCGGCTTCGTCAGCTCTCCTTCAGCGTAGCTTTAAAATACTGAAGAGTTGCGGAAGCGCCGAGCGTCGGGGAAAGTCGAGAACGAGGTCTGGTGGGTGGAAAGTTTCCGAGAAAATCGGAAAGCTGAGCCCCAAAAGATGGTACAGACGGGTCGGGGCAAATGGAGAATGACAGAGAAGAGGTTCGAGGGCTGGCGGTTTTCCTCGTACCGCAAAACCGCCAACACGTGGCGCAGATTCCGAAACCGCTCAACGACCAGAACCGACCGCATTCGCCCTATAACTGGACCGACTTACACCCTCGTAGTTCGAAAGCCCGCCACTGGTCAAGGTCTTCGTAGCTCGTACATGCATTTCGTGAGTGAAATACCTGGCCTCTAGAGTGTTTGATGTTCCATGGCTTTCATGCGCCCTTACGCTCCAATTTCTGACGTTTATTTACCACTTGACAATAATGGAGCGATAACGTTGTCTCGCTATCGAATCTTCCACATTTACACTACGACTTTACTTCGGTACACCGAACACGTCCATTCTTCTCTCACAGAAACAGATTATCGTGGAATTTCATCGATTGTCGCTCGTGCTCGTGGAATGTTAATTCGAGTTAACCCTTCGCACTCCTTTGTCGAGTGTGGTTTCGATTTGGTTCTTCCTCTATTTATTTAAAAACATTTATATATATATAAGTTCCACAAGTATAAATTACTAAATTGTTTAAAATAAGTAGGAATCAAGGAACTGCCCTTTGGAGTAAATTTCAAATTAAACGCTTAAAATAGGAGGGAGTTGTTGGCAACAAAATTGAAACACAATTCGGAGTGCAAAGGGTTAAGCCAGCACCTTGACAAGAGTCCACCTTCTTAAAAATTTATTCTTCAAATTGCATCAACCTGGTCATTTTTTGGATTTGATTAATCAATTTTGTATGTTTCTATAGAATTTGATTAGATTTCCACAGGAGTCCTTGGAGTTGGTGGCATCTTTGACGTTTTCCTTGGACTGTGTATCTTATATTATATGTTCAATTGAGTTTATCGTGTTGCAACTGATGCACTTGGGTTTACCTAGATTTTTTATTAAGTATGAGTCGCTGAAAGAGTTCATTATTTTTCTAGGAAAGTCTGATAGACACGAAGTAAAGGTCAGCTTCGCGTATACCTTCAGTAGATTCTTTATTTATTTTATACACTTTCGAGGTACTTTTTCTGCCGCAGAAGTGCATTCGGTTTGTGTAACCTTCCACAAAAAGGTATTCACAATTTCAGTAACTGTAAAACAAAAGATCTGGAACGAGCCATTTCAACGGGTTCGGTAGTCCTGCAATTCAGCAAACGGTTTGCCCGCAGAATAAGAAATGTTCCTGTCGATTGTAGGCTTGCACAAGCTAGAGTTAATTCGAATAATTGAAATCCTTCCATACAGCTGCCTCATTGCACCTGGCATACCGCAGTAATTTCCTCTTACCCTCGTCCCCGCGAGACTCGATTTCGATCCACTGGCACGATTTCAAGCCTGTCTACCCAAAAAGTCGAACTCTAATTGCAACATCTCGCCGGAACGAGAACAAATTGTCGAATACACGGATTCGCAAGGCACAAATTCTATATCAACGGAAGTGTATGCCGGGAGAAACAAGTACGGAGACTTTAATGAACACAACACCGACCAAATCCGTGTCTCTCCGGTAAGAGTGGCGGCTATACAGTCATGAATAAATTAACCTAGATCAAGGATTTCAATGTGCACTCTGCCTATATTTCCAGCTTGTTCGCGGTAAGCGTTAACTGGGGAGTTTTAACATCGTAACTGGGTCCCGGGAATAGAAATGTTTAGTAGAACCACACTATAAAAACAATAACTACAACCGAATCCGAAATCTAACAAGCTCCAATATTATTTATCTCCATTTTTGGGCGAGGAAAACAGCCCTCAAATTGAAATTATTATACAGGGTGAGTCACCTAACGTTGCCACCTCAAATACAATATCTTTATTGTTTTTAAAGTCCAAGTACGAAGTCTACAAATAAGGGGCTTCGAAAATTAGTGAGTGATTAACGAGTATAGACTCCGAATTTTTAATAGTTCATGCTAAATTATAATGTCCTGTGTCTGTTATATGGACTAGAAGCTACTTAGAAAGTTTATACGTGCATGAGTAATTATAGTCACTGAATTTCCAATGAAAGGGACTATGATCGTAGGTGTTTAAAAAAGGGTGCTTCCATTTGAAAAAATGAAGGTGACCTTGATACATATCCCTAAAAAAAAAGTCACATAAAAACAAAAATATTTTTGGTGTCATGTGAACCCCACTGAATCATTCAACTTTGTCCTTCACGCATTTGACGTACCTTTAAAAACAACAAGGATATTTCAGGTGGCAACGTTAGGTGACTCACCCTGTATATTTGTACAGTTACAAGCGCACAGGTGGCAGCATGATCAGTGTATTTCTATTTGTAATATATTATTTCAGGTACTATTTATTATGACTTTATCAAGGCATACTTATTGATGGAGAGAAATTTAACTTACAAAAGAAGATGAACAGAAAGATGAATGATTTACGAAAATCAAAATTCTAATCTTGTTTAGTCAATTGCTGTTTATTAACACCACCTAACTGGTATACTTTGGGGTCTTTCATGTCTTTCATTTATCCTCAATTTTTGAAGATAATTGCAGTTTCATTAACTTCTATGAAACATTTCTAAAAAACGTATACAGAAATTGCTAGATTCAATAAGTAATTGAAACAGATGCGCCGAAAACATCATTACATTGAATGTTCAACACACTTACGATAATCGGGATTATTTTAACGTATACAGAGTTTTAGAATCTTCGTGGGCTGAGTAAACACTGCATCACTTAAGCGTTAACTCTTGAAATATTATTTTTCTCAAAATACACAGTAGTCCAACTTAAGCGGTGGAGCAAATTCGGCTATTCGGCGCTCTATAATTAACAAAGATAGAATCGTTCTGAGGTTTTTACGGTTCCGGGCCACAGTGCTCTGTAGGATTAACAAGATCTCGTCTTGGTATAGTGTTCGTCGAAGTCGGTGTATTTGTTCCACCGCGTATACATAGATGGAAGCGGAGGCACGACACGTCTGCTTCGACGCTCGAGCACAAACGGATTACCAGTCTGGCTCGACGGAGAGCCGGGGAGCACGAGCGAACACGGAACTTATGCAACGCGATAACAGTTCCCCTAATATCGCCAGACAATGCGGCTCAAGATTTGCATGAAGCTCCGGAGAGGAATACAAGGAGGAAGAGGGATATGCCGGTCGGAGAAAGAGAAACGGCGACGCGACACCGGGTTAGGGGCGCGCGAACGCGAGCGCGAGCATGAGCGCGGGAGCGAGGCGGGAAGAAGCTCGCGGTAGAAAGCGAAGTGAGAAAACACGAGGACGCCGAAGACGGAGGGGTCGGGTGGAAACAATGCACGCCTCTTCTCGACAGCGGTGTATCTTATTGATCATTATGATTATTCCCCGAAGCAGACTGCGAATTCGCCGGGAGACTACGCCGCGCGACCGGCATTTGCATAAGCAATGCATTTTGATTCGTAGACCCACATTGCCGGCGGAACAAGGAACGACATAAATAATGCACGGCGTAATGATCGTGCGCGGGGCCGCGAGATCGCGGTTCTCGACTACATCGTGAAACGGGAACGATTCTCGCGTTCATAATACTCCGGTATGCGGCTCGAAACGAGAAAGAGAGAGAGAGATGTATGGTTGTACACGCGGCGTCGACCGTGCCCGATTTCGTTCTACTCTCGTTAACGGTAATTGAGAGATTTTATACCGTGTATCGATCCGGGAACGATACACCGGTGAACGCGCATTTTTCCGCTTTTACTATCGCGTTTATGAGCCGCTATTGTTTCCTGCGGAAATATTTCAGGCGTTCCGCAAACACCGACACGCTCTGCTCGTGTCCGTTTAACGATGCGCTCTCGCAGCGAAACGCGGAACTCTTTCGAACCGAGGCACCGCGCACGAGAGAGCTCCCGGTGAAACCTGGCAAGCGAATCGTGTCACTTAACGGGCTAATGTAGTTTATCGAGTAGCCGGCCAGCGTACGGCCGCAAATCACTTTTATTGTGACCAGAGACTGTAAATATCGTTCGCGTGTCAGCGTGTCGGCCGGCTCAAGTCCCGGACGTCGCCGGAACCTCGTAAATGAAATGCTTAACCTGTGCTGAAACCACGATTTCGTAACGGTGCCGCGCTGTCTGCTCGTTTGCCGACAGCACGGCGAACCCTTTGCAGTCCTATCTTCGGTCGGACTCGGTGTCGCCGAATGAGGGGATGGAGCACGAAATCAGGGGAAATGCTACCCTTTCTCTATCAGTAGCGGACCCGGCCGCGGCGGAAGCGTGGGGAGTAGCATCGTGGAAAGGGAATGCAGTGTGGGGACAAAAGTCTTGATTTGGCAACTCTGGTACTCTGGAGTTGGGCAGTATTTAAATACTTCTGTACCACTTGAAATCTGTATCGACGAGCTTGAATTGGGCAAATAGAGCCTCGGCTCTACAACGCCATCTCTGTACTGCGATATGCAGTAACGAATAAACCATTAACCATTGAAACCATTAAAATTATTTAAATACCGATTGGTATACAAGATACATCACTTTTATTTGTTATTCGAAAAGGTTCGAGTAAAAAAGTATCTTTCATTCGACTTTTATTTAAATAATTTTGTATTCGCCGAGGGAATGCATTCGATGAATAATAGTTACAAATCGTATTCGAAGCTTCGACTACATCCGCTTCGAATACAATTTGTAACTATTATTCATCGAATACATTCTCGGCGAATACAAGATTATGTAAATAAAAGTCGAATAAAAGATACTTTTGTATTCGAATAACGAATACAAATTTTGTGTATCTTTTATTCGTTATACGAAATTTGTATTTAAATACAATTTGAAACCAATGTATTTGAATACAATTTTTGCCCAACTCCGCTCTGGTCTAACCACTGATATATATCTGTGGTTGTCAGGAAAAACGCCGCATGTCGCAATTTCAAAAAATTTGAGTTCATGCAATAATTCAGCTTCACAGTATAGGATTTACGTATTTACCAGAAAAAAAGTCATGAAAATAAATTCGAAAGACTCAGAAAATACAATGCAATTTAACAAATGTCCTACGTCAAAGCGTTAACGATCAAACACTGTAAACGGCAATATCACGAAAGTGAAATTATGTGACATGCGGTGTTCTTCCTGACAACCACAGATATTCGAGGTGTTCAAAATGTAAAATAATTAGTAGACTGCGGATCTTTATGCAAAATAAAACTGTTCTGTTAACAGAAAAATTGATTTCATCCCTTAACGACTTTGTCATATTAAAACCAACATTACAACATTCTAGAATTTTTTAAATCTTTCACTGTTTTATATTTCGTCCAAGCAATTTCTTCATAAACGCATAAAGATCCACAGTCTAACAATTAATATGAGGGATCTACATGAATGATATTCCACACTTATGCTAGTGCTTCTTCCAATCCCTAAAGCGTTGCTGGGACTCGATCTTTGGGATAGTTTTTAGCTCGTCCAGCAATGCGCTTTTAATCTGATCTATGCTTGAAAAACGACGACACCCTTTAAGGTTCTCGTTAATTATGGAAAGAGAAAAAAGTGACACGGGGCCATGTCTAGTGAATATGGAGGCTGGGGCATCATTACACTGTTGGTTTTGGCCGGAAAATCACAAACAAGCAATGCAGGTGCATTATCGTGGTGACAAAACCATGAATTATTTCGCCACGAACAATCGCTGATCGTACCAGAACACATGCATAACCTTCTCGAAAGCTGACAATAGACTAAACATCGAATACGATAACCAGTGTACAGACACTTTTCAGACATGTTTACCAATACAACAACAATGACTGATACAACTCGCGAAATTACAAAATTCCCGTTATTTTTTTAACACACTTCGTACACTATGGATACGAGATTCCCATAACGTGACTTTACACGTCAACGCCGCCACCGTTCGACGGTTGTATTAAAGGAAATAGAGCGAAGCTTGAAAAATGTGGTTTATATAAGAGACTAAAAGAATAGTGTAATATATTATGTACCTAATGTAGTACAATCATGTAATACGTATTGCTTGTATGATGGTTGAAATTCGGAAAAGTAAATCAGAGCGAATGAAAGTCGTGCAAATAGTGAAATAAATACATAAATGTGAAATACAAAAAGTGAATTTTCAAATCGCTTCAAGCATCTCGAATCCATAGTATCTACATAATTACGAGTATATCAGTGGGTCTAATTCGATATCATTGTTCGTTTCAGCCAGTCTCGTGTCGCACTTGATTTAACATATAATGTACTACGCTGCGGATTTTATGAATTTATAAAGAAATTCGCAAAGAACCCACGCAGGATATCATGATGAAGGTTCGATCGAGTGAACAGTGGTTAAATAAATATCCGACGAGAATTTGACGATGCCGTTAATAACTGCTGTGCATTGGTACAACTGTCATAAAATTTTAATCTCGTTGAAATTGATATCGCGATGAGAGCCGGCAATAATAACCTATAGAAAAATTGAAAAATCAGTCGCGGAAATGGCCGCAATGATATTTAAAGAAACGGTAATAATCGATTGCGCAGCAGCGGCGCCCTTTCGACTGTTCGACAAGATTCTGGTTGCTAGAACTTCGGGTAATTAGAGTATTCATCCATTGTATATACGCGCGCATCCTACAGCTGACTGCTAAATGCGTCTAGCGAAGTTCAGTTTCAAATTGAGTTTACCGAACCTTTTGACCTTTCCGATTCCCCGACATAGCCGTCGTGACATTTGACGATGTACGGCCGCGAATATTTTCGACTAGATGAACTTATCAACCGTGTCTGAAATGAAAATCTCCATTTAATCTCGCTTGTCCCATATGTCGCGTACCACGACATGGATATAGTTATTTGAAGACCATCAGGCCGCGGCTCTAACTGATTTTCTTACTCCTTAGGTAATCACACGTTGCACGAATGCGCGAGGTCAGCGCAATAACGAGATTGCGCGTCCAAGGGAACGGAACCGCAGAACCAGATGCATTTGGGAACGGAGTAATAATGTCATTCTAATGACTCAACCGAGGATCGGTGACGAATGTCAAGAGAAGGAGGACATGTCTATTACCCGAAGACCAAGTGCAGCTTTCTCTAGAATTTTTCATCTGGCGGATTCCAAATGGTACACTGTAATTGAGACGGACAGACGAAGAGAGAGAGAGAGAGAAAGAGTAACGACCACTTGGGATTTGATGGAGTAAATTAGGCACAGTTTTCTGCGCGAGCCACCGTCCAGAAGGTGCCTTGAAAACCATTCGAAATCGAGACTTTTCGACGCTCGACAAGTATTAGCCACGTGTTCTTTCTACAAGTTCAAAAGCTGTTTCTAATAACCTCGAAGTCGGAACTGCATTCGAGAAAACTATGATCCATAGGGACAGCGAAAAAACGAAAGAAAACCAACTCGCAAGTCGACTATAAAAATCTGTGACCGGTTCAGCATGTCCTCTGTATCTCCGGAACTCTCCAATTAAGCATTTTTAGCTGGGTCTGGAGGTGACTGACAAACGGAACAGCACACAAAGCACGGAGCCCGTTGTTTCTAGTGGCCGTGCAAACCTCGGCGACGCCTGTGTTCGCCGACAACGATTATAATCGGGCATCGATACCAGCAAAGAAGCTCATCTGAAAGACAAAGAGGGACGTCACCTCATCCGTCGCGGCCGTGCAAATACAGCACGGCGAATCTCCATACGGTATTTTCTTTTATTCCGGGTGCCGGGCTGGCGCACCGTTCCAAGTGATGTGAATCGAGCTGAAAACACCTGACACACTCAGCGGCGGCGGCACACATGCGGCTCGCACAACAGACAGTTCCCGGGTCGCCTCTCTCTCCTTTTCCCTTTGACTCTCTCTCTCTCTCTCCCGTTCGCTCGCTCGTTCCGGCGAGCACTCGTGCAGATTCGTCGATAAGAGGCGGCCGCGGCAGTTTAACCCGGCGAGCAATTAAGGCGATACGATCGGTGCTCTCGTGAAATAACGTCACACTGCAGAGAGCTGGATACGTGGATAAGTGCTACCTCTGTATGCTCGTCCGTCCCGACCCGTTTCAGCCCGACCCTTTCGCTCCCTCGCTCCTGGCTGTCTCTCCGGTTGTCTCTCTCCCTTCCGTGTCTCGTGCCTTCCATCGCGTGCTGCGTCTCTCTTCCTCCTTCTCGTCACCGTTTCACCGTCCACGCTTTCTCCGCCACCCCTTTACCTATTATGCCACCGACTAGCTGCATACCCGGTGCTCCTGCATGTGTGTTTACACGCATGCTTTGCATCGCGTTTTCACGTGCGCGCACCGTAACGATTACGGCCACGACACCGCACCCCGCGCAATGCAAACGTCGACGACAACGACGACCACGACCACGACGACGATGGCCAGCTGTGCAAGCCGGACTTCTCCGAGCAGGATCGCGGCCGACTTAACTTAATAACACGCCACCGTCGACGTTTATGCGAGCGGCGCGGCGTTGCCCAAGTCAATGTACCGTGGAGGACTAGAGCTGCTCGGGGGAAGGCCGACGCCGTTTCCCTTCCTCGGGTCTAATTAAAGTTAAACACAAATTACACCCGGTCAGAACCGTTTCCGTAGCGTTGCGTGCTCTGTGAGGCCTGATTGGCTCGGAACTATGAACACCCGCGGGCCCCGGCCGCGCATCCTCCCCCTCTCTCCCGTCTCCCATCCTTCTCTCATTGATTGTTCCACGAGCAGCGTGCCCCGAACACGCCTGCGAACACCGTACCCAAAGGAATTCTACTTGCTATTGTTCCCGGGGCTTGTTCGTCCCGGCGATCCTTTTGTTCGGGATGGAGTCGTTTTGTGCTGGGTCGTTGCACGTGACGCGCAGCCTTTAGTCGCGCCGCATTGTTACGAGGATTCAGACGCAAGTACATTCGTCTTTCTGGCCGATGTACGCGCGCCCAAGGTTGAACGTACACCGGTCTATTTATGCGAGAGATTCGATGCAAGTTTTATGAAGTTCCCTGGATTACGTGCACGCGAGCGACCCAGTCGAATATATCCCGCTTCCCGTGCATTCTCCGTGCTTCAACTTGCCCGGGACAAGTTCCAATTAACTTGAACGTTGCGGCAAGTAGTGACTCACGAGCGGCGGATTGCACGCCGCGCCGCACCGCGCCATGCAAATAGTGGCCTTTCTTAAGAACTTTCATTCATGAAAATGCAATTAACCGCGCCGATTGAAACTCACTACGAAATCTACCACTTCGTATCGCACAGCCACGCTATCATTTCTGTAATGTAATTACAGAGACCGAACTTCGAAGTACGTATTCCGGGGAGGTCGGAAATTCTACGTATGTAAACCGTGACGACGCAGAAATGAAAATGTTTCTCGTCGTTAATTCGTTGACCCAGTTCGCGTACTTCCACTTTAAGTACGAGACGGTCTTGTTAACGTTCGCATACATTTTTCCTCGGTTTCTTGTGTCATACGTTTATCTTGATAATAACGACCGGCAGACGTGGTCCTTTGTGCCGTTCGATTGCATTGTATCTTCGCGAACGTTGCCGCGGCAAAAAGTGGCTCGGTACGCAAGATAGCGGGACCGATAGAAAGTGAATTATTCCATTGTCGGTATTTATGGAGGCAAATAGAGGTAATGGGTTCTAGAGAAATGCGTTCTGGTAGCAACGGTCTCAATTGGCCCCTCAAGGCCGCTTTGCCCGCCTCTGAATCACGCCACAAACGACTCGATTCCCATGTACGGTAGTATGCTACACGGATTATCCTTCGACCACTGCGAAATGGCGAAATGTCGAGTTCGAATATTTTCGATTTAAGATGATCGAGATTGTAAAGATGCACCCGCGAGGAATTATTCAGCAAATTGAATTCTTTGTGTACCTCACTAATATTCGGACGCTCTTAAAAACACCATAACTTTTTAAACATTGGACTATACGACTTGAAATTTTTGGAGAAGTAAGAACAACTGGTTCGCTACACAACGTGACAGAAATTTTTGAAAAACACTGCAAGTTGTCGGAATTGCAGATCAAATACTGAATGTTGTATTTTTCAACTTTTTTATGTGGAGTTACATGGAAAATTTAGAAAACACGTTTCGCAGATCTGTATCGATTAAACATGTTCTGAAAATTTCATCAAAATCGGTCGGCGTTGTAATAAGCTACAAACGTTTGAAGATGGTGAAATTTGTAGTTTTCCACGATTTTCGGCCTCCAACTGCACTAATTCTCAGAATTCTTACATTTTTCAATGCCTGTCGTTTTTTCCCGCATCAACCGATTCCTATGAAACTTTCACAGTGCATACAATTGACACAGATCCACAAAACGTATTTTTCAAAATTTCAATATATGTAGGTCCGCATAAAAAAGTTGTAAAATGCAACTTTTAGTATTTTCTCGACAATTCCGACAAAATGCAATTTTTGAAAAAATTTCTTTTCACATCCTGTAGTAAACTAATCGTTCTAGCTTCTCAAAAAAGTTCAAATCTCATAGTCCAATATCAAAAAAGTTATGGTGTTTTTAAGAGTGTCCGAATATTAGTGGGAGTCGCTGTATATACTAGCATAATTCCCGTTGAGAAATCAGCGGCTGACTTATTTCCGAAGACAGAACGGCTACCTGTGTACCAAATTTCAGCTTTCTATGTCTTACAATTAGTCCAGTCAATGAATGCTCATAAGGGGGTTTTAGAGGGTTTAGACAATTTTTAACTTTGGGACTTTGTTTGCACTAGTTAGGAGGTAAACATACTAAAAGTCCCCACTCCTAGGAGGTGAACGGGATGCATGAGGGCACGTAGAAAGTCCCCTTTCTCGGTTTTCCGCTTACAGTGGGTGTACAAAGTATTCGTACATCTTTTAAAAACTACTAACTTTTTTATAATTCTACCAAACGACCTTATTTTTTATAATCCGTTAGAAGCATTGGTTTACGAAATTATATGCCAAAAAGATTTTCCAAAAATTATTAATTTACAAGGTTACATGCAAACATAAAAAAGGGATTTTTTAAAACTTTTTTATTTGGGTCCTCTGTTGTGATGTTAGAGTTATACACATGCCGAAAACTATGCATCCTAGCGATAAGACCATTCTACACAAAATTAAAGCTGACAAAATGTGCCATAAGATTGACTCCATTCAGCTTTTATCCATAAAAATCAGCCATATCAGCGCTCAAAGTTCACTAATTGTGCTGAAGAGTTAGCTAGTCAAATAAGACAAAAAACGTGAGGCAAAAATTTATTTTTCACAATTAGTGAACTTTGAGCGCTGATGTCGCGGAAACTATGCGAGATAGCGAAAAACCGAATGGAATCAATCTTGTGGCAGATTTTGTCAGCTTTAATTTTGTATAGAATAGTCTTATAGCTAGGACCTCCTAGGAGTGGGGACTTTTAGTATGTTTACCTCTTAACGAGTCCAGACAAAGTCACAAAGTTAAAAATTGTGTTCCTTCCATTTCCCTCTATGTACAACTTTTCGTTGACTGGACTATCTTCTGTGTTTCGAGATTGTTTTACCGTTACAGAGAACATTGGAAGTTAAATAACACTAATTTAATTTGAACAATTGATCCTGAAGGATTTCTGGGAGCATAACGGCTTCCAGTGTATAAAATTCCAGCTTTCTATGCTTCTGTGTTTCGAGATTTATTACCGTTAAAGAGGACAGAACCTGGCAATTATAATATAGATTATAACGAAAAATGGCTAAAAATTTGGATCGACACATTCTCGTTATTTTTTCCGTAAACCTTAAACTACACAATACAATCCGAATTTTCCTGCGGAAGTACATACATATTTTAGTTTTGGTCGTGCGCCAACGACAAGACCGCGTCAATCTCGTAATCCTCTCAAAAGGAGGAAAAGACTGCCGCGAGCTCGCTGCTGTCCGGCAAGGGTAACGAGAGAAAGAAACGAACACCCATGCGATCGTTAAACAGAAGATAACAACGTGGATGGAAAGAGGAGCGGTTTAGAAAATGAAAAAAAAAAAAAAACATGTGGAAACGGAACGAAGATTAAATGAACAGAAGCCAAGAGCGAACAAAGGGCCGAAAGGCAACGGTTCGTCTGCTCTGAGTGAACCAGGTAATTACTGGTCGAATCTCCTCTGTCTTTCCCCACCTCTGACGCCTATCTTTTCCAGTCCCCGTCATCCCTGTGTTCCCGTTGAGAGTTGCCGCGAAAAAGCAGCAAGAGATAAAAGCGCCACGAGAAAACTCCGGAGCGAGGTACGGCAATGGGGCGCGGTACTTTAGCGACACAAAGGAAGCTCAAATATCGGCCAACTGTCGTAGCCCGGTGCCACCCAACCCTCTCTTTCACTGTCCGTTTCATACCTTTTCTTGCCCGTGGAACAGGGACGGGGAACACGGATAGAAGCAGACAGCAGGGGAGCAAGAGCAATGAACAGAGAGGGAAAAGGAGAGAGAGAGAGGGGGGGAAGGGATGTTTCAACAAAAGCACGGCGCTACAAAAGCTCCGCGATAATAGGAAGCACGGCAAGAACCACCCTGGTAGTTCGGCCACCTAATCTGTTACAGTCATAAACCCCATTTTTGCCCCTCCATCGCTCCCCGTCCATTTACGAGCAGCCAAAACCACCCCTACGTCACAATACGCAGGGACCGGTGCGGAGACGCGCTCGCGCACTCACACGTCCACGCACACACCCTCCTCGTCGTGTTAGGCTCCTGTGAAGTCGAATTTTTTTCGAGATTGATTCCACCGACAGACACGTCAATCACCCCTCTTCACAAAGAGATTACTCGACCATTTTTTTCCCTCAAAATGAAATACTTTCAGTGCCATATCCCGTGTCTTGAATATTCATCAACCCTTTCGCACCGTTATTTCAACTCTCCCCGCTTGCAATCTACTTTTACGTTTACGCGTTACTTGATCGACTGTTTTTCGTAACGTGGTTTCAGAGGGTAACTACATAAGACCCATGTTACAAGTAGACACCGGATCTTTATGCATTTATGGCGTATGGGAATTTTCAAAAAATATAAGAATACGAAATTCTATAGAATTTAGTACGATTTTTATTAATTTTGTATCTACAAAGGCCATTGCCACTGACAATAAGATTCTATTCGATTCCACTTTCTTAAAATTGATGTACAAAAATTAAAAATTGCATAAAAATCCACAGTCATAAGTGAATCGCTGAGGGAATTCCCTGGCCTCGGTGACTCCGAAAATTCGTGTTTTTATTCACTTTGATCCTGAGATCCTAGAAATGTCTCGCACGATAGGTTTTCATACTATGTATTGATATTTTCTAAATACTTATATTGCATAAATATATTTCTTCTATCGATCGTATTTGCTGTTAATAAATGTTAAATGTTTTCGGCGCAACGGTTCGATCGTTTATTACTAATTATAAAGCAATTTTGCTAATTACCAAACAAAATCAACGTTTCGATCCTAGTTTGGATCCTTTTCAAGATTCATTTGAATCGCGTCTGTAAAACAAATATGTCATAGTAATTCCAAAACCTATTAAATGACTGAAAATGTGGAATATTGTTCATAAAAACTCACTCACTTTTGCTTTGGGGAAAATAGAATTATATTAATTGTGTGTGACACGTTGTCAAGATACCGATGTACGAACATGTTGAAAACGATCTAGGTTATATCTATCGATATATGACGGTAAATTTGAAAAGTCATATGAACAATATTCCACATTTTCAATCATTTAATAGTTTTTGAAATTACTATAACACATTCATTTTACAGACGCGAGATTCAAATAAATCTTGAAAGGGGTCCAAACTAGGATCGAAACGTTGTTTGATAATTAGCAAAATTGCTTTCTAATTAGTAATAAACGATGGAACCGTTGCGCCGAGAACATTGAACTTATATTGCATCGCTGGAAAAAATAATCAAAAAACCCCAGCACGTACTTCGCCAGATCAGACATTCTCCTCAAGGATTAAATCCCAGAATATCGCAGTACGATGGACGTGTCACGACTTGGAACCGCGTCGGGACTATTATCGAATATAGTCTTTTGACTTGTTCCCGTCCCCACGGAATACGAGTCGGTCGTTTCATCTCGGTGACCTTAAAGAGCCAACACAATGTTGGGAGACAACTTTGCATAAGGGGTGGCTGCGCCAGGGGTGAATATGTTACAATTACTGGCAAACCGAACGAGCACAAGGGGACAGAACAGTGAATGGGTCTGGGAGTCGCCCTCGAATTCTCGACACTTACAGACAATGTCGCCCTTCTGCCGATCTCCCGGCTCCGATAGCGTTCTCTTTCCGTTCCCTTCTTTTTTTTTTTTTTCGTTCCGGGAGCTAAGGACACGGGGGTAGGACGATCGTGACGAAATGAAATTTCTCCGAGCCGGGTGGCCACCACTCTTACGGCCACTTCCTAGTTGAGCTCACGATAATCTCGTTATCCGACTGTATAGGGTGGCTGCTACCCCTTCGCCATCCCCCGCCGCCTTTGGTCAGGAGGATGGGCGCGCGCGCGGGCAATGAAATTCGAGCACGCGGCAAAATCATTTGGGAGCATCTAAATTGCGATTCTAATCGGGTGAACGATGAGTGTGCTCAACGATCTGTTTCGCTAGCCGTAAATACGAGTCTCATGCGAGTCAACGGGCACGATTTGTCGAGGAGCAACGACGGGAAGTTGCAAAACAACACTTCTTCGTGGAGTCGCTCGAGCGTCGAATATGGCCCGGCCCCATCTATTCACGGTTTATCGTGTTCCGGATTTTCGAGTATAAACCGTGCACTTTCAGGAGCTTTTTCCTCGCGAGACGGAATTTAGTGTACGCCTGCAATAAAGTCGCTGAAAAGCTCAATTGCGTTCTTAATCTGTCGCATACTGTTTCGGAACTTTTTCTAAACTACCACTTCCGTGACGAATGGAACAAGTTTTTATGAATCGCGTTTGCTCGAGCCATTCGATGTTCTGAGTTCTGACTGAAGAATAGTAGATCATCATATAATATTTCCAGACAGATTGAAAGAATTTAAGAACATCAATGTAGCAGTTCCATTGATACCAATGAAACAAGAAAGAAATTCAATATATTTTTCGAATTTTGAAACTCTTTATACAGGGTGTCCCAGCTAACTTGACCACCTTCAATATCTGTGTTGTTTTTAAAGATACGTCAAAAGTCCGAAGGAGAAAGTTGAATGGTTCAGCGAGGTTCACATTGTACCAAAGAAATTTTTGTTTTTATGTGTTTTTTTTAGAGATATCAAGGTCACCTTCATGTTTTCAAATGGCACTTGGTATTTTGGACTTAACAGTATTGTAGCCCGTATCAAGACGAATTCAACGACCTAGTATACCATGACCTTCGGATGACCTTGAAGTACCATTTTAAAAAATGAAGGTGGCCTTTTCAATTACTTGTAATAATCTGACAAAAAATTTTTTTAACAAAAGTCGATCAGTTTTCGATTGGCTATACATTGCAATAAAAAAAAGTTCGAAAATTTTTATTTTTAAACAACAAAGATATTTGAGGTGGTCAAGTTACCTGGGACAAAGTAATAGAAAGAGAACATAACCTACAAAAGAGATTATTACCGGAAACGATTCACATGATTAAACAACATAGCATAAATCTTAGGTACGAAACACCTAAGATTCATGAATACTACGCGACACATTACTGAACCAGTAATGGATTATGATATGAAGTTTCCAAAATTAATAATTTTTTAGAATAGGGTCCTACTGATTTAGAACACAACCTGTTCTCTCATATACCAATAGAAATTACATCTATTTAATGGTCTTACTTAACTACCACTAAAACTACCACTTGATTGCGGCATAAGTAGCATGTGTGGAGTACTGTTGGATGTTTTCAAATTTACCGCCATATATCGATTTGAGAACAGTCGATCGGTGTATTCAAACTGGTGTGTCTACATGTTTGGTTTTCCAGTGTTTTCAGTTTTTGTTCAAGTTCGATACGATCAGTTCAGTATGTTTCAAACCAACAACTGATACACATCGAATTCTCAATGTTCAGTTTTACGTAGATAAAGTTATCATAGCAAGTACGTATCAAGACCAAGTGTGTGTGTATGATCAATTTCATTTCTTATTATTGAAATTTGCATTTACACATACATTTTTGTTTAGAAGCAAATTTCCACCTTTGATAAAGGTTCAAAAGTAAATTTTTTGCAAAGTTGCTATATTATTAATTGATCGAAACGGTAGCGCCGAAAGCATCTTCAAATTTGATAGTCAACGTTTACGACCGATAATTGGAATTATTTTGATCCTCGATATGTTCGAAATGCAGCGCCCGTTTGTGAACGGCAATGCAAATCAGCAAGAATAAGTGGTTTTATGATTTCTCGACAGAAACATGAAAAGTATTTTAAACGCGAGTTAGAAGTGGGTACTATTGACGCGAGGGTCGAACCAACAGAAAATGGCGACACGTTTGCGGCCGAGCAACGAGGCGTTTGTACACAAGGTGTTTGTCACATTCAAATAGATTGAAACTGCGCGAGTGGCCAATCTCGTTCGAAGAAGGAAGTAAAATCGCCACTAATTGTTTTTCTGTGTTCGAGAACGGCCGTTAACCTGCTTCCCGGGACTATGATTGGCGCGGGTCGAACGAAACGAGATAAATGTAGGAGCGTGACAAGGAAGATAGGAAGGAGAAAAGTCTTTCGTGTCTCCTGGATGTCGGCCCATTATCGGACCTATCTCCCGACAACGGTCGACCGAGGGTTTTTAAGAGCGTAGCTGCCTTTATCTGCGAACAAGCTGCAGCTAATGTACTACGCGACGAGGTCTCGGGGCAAGCCAACCACTTTTCCTTTTTTATTATTATCTCCAAGCTGACTCTGTAGTCCCTCGGGGCAGTGTGAAGTGTCCAAGAATGGAGGGAGAAAAAGGCGGAGATACGAGATACATCTTGTTACTGCAGCCTGGACAACGCGAAACGGGAAGTTTAGGCTCGCCGGAAGAAAAACAAGTCAACCCCATAGCGTGTCTGGTCCGTCGTGCGCGATCATCGTTGATCTCCTCCACTGCGCTCTGAATACTGATGGAAACAGGACGAGAAACATCTCTTCCCTCTTTCCGTGGTCGCTACTTCTGCGAAACGTACAAAGTAGCGACAAGAATGCTAAGAATCGTTTAATAAATTCAAGGATTTCTACGTTTATATTGTGTGAAAAGGCTTGTTATCTGTTGTGGCACGGTGCAACCGTTGCAACAACCCTTCTATGGAACGACTTGCTTATAATTTGGTTTTCATATGGCACCACTTAATAGACTTGGACAACCCTCGTACAACCCTCTGCAATCCCCTGATTCGTGCTACTCTCTTAAATTTCACTTAACACTGTTTCAATTCAACACGGAACAAATTAGCCTTGTTGTAGAAGGGTCCCTGTACTGTCAATGAGAAGACAAAATCTCATCTACCTCACCGAAATGTTAGAGAACGTTTTTCTCAATTGAACAAACTGTGAATAGGTAGAAGACTTTATGTTTTTGCAAGATGAGAAGAAAGATAGCTACGTCAGGTCTAGAGCTCTTGCTGTGCTCGGTGTTTTTCTCTAGCTTGCGAGCGACGAGGGAGCCGGGATCAAGTCGGCCGCGAATTTGAACAATCCCGGCAGTAACGAGCTAATTGTTACAAACGAAATTCCCAGGCGTCCTGCAATCAGCGGCGCAGTTGCAAGGGAAAACACAATTACCGTTAGCGATTCACTCGTCGCCTCGCGGTAGCACCGTGAAAGATTCCAGGAGCGTGCAGGCGGGCTCGGCTCGGGTTGGAGCTGGGGCTCGAGCGCTCGCGCGATTAATGCCTCCCCTCGGTACCCGCGAGCGTGTACACGACGCAAGAGAGAGAGAGAGAGCGAGAGAGAGACGTGGAGAGGGCCCGTGTATACACACCTGCGCGACGCTAACGCGCTTTGTGCGTGGGGCGCGCCGTGTGCACGGACGAATGAAGCGATTCCATCCGCGTACACGTAACCGACCGAAGAAGGGAAGATTGCGCAAACACACAATACGATTCTCCGCAGCCAGTTTCGTAGCCGGCCGAGCGAATATTGGTATTCGCTACCGGCGTTACAAGACCGCGCACGCTCCGCTGACTTTTCCCCCGAGCGGAACGCGCCGAGGGGAACTTCCACGGGCGGAACAGGGACAGGAACTCTGCACGGAGAACTCCGCGCCGCTGAAATACAAGCATCGTGTGTACGGGCGAAGTCGAGCGAGACCGCCACACGGCCGCCCGGATCCTCTACAAGTATCTCCGTTTACTCGTCGAGCTCTCAACCCCCGCCCACCACCGCGTCTATGAATGTTAACCGGCTGTCGATGGGATCCCCGGTGACGTAAATAGAAGAGACGCGGTAAATTATGATACGCGAGTACCTTTAAACGTCACGTCATCGCGGAAAACCTCCCGCCGAGGAAGCTTTACGTCCCGCTGAAACCTGTTGGCTAGCTTCGAAACGAACAACGATCAACCGGCTTCAATCGCCGTTTTTCATACTCTTCGTACGGTCCGACAGGCTTTCCAGTTAACTTCCATCACCGTCCAGCCGGAAAATGTGACTCTCCGGCTACGACGAAAATTCGAAAACAATCTGCTGAGACGCGTCTTCAACCCCGGTACCGACTGTACAATAGAATTATAAAATTGAATATGTCGCAAGGCAAAAACGTTCCTTTTTCGAAAAAAAAGTCTCTTGCAAGTAATCCTTGCAATTGTAAGTAATCCTAACGAAGCGACAAGATCAGGAACAACTAATACAAAAAAGATCATAGAAAAATTTTCATTTCAAAAATAATGAACGATCAAAATTTGCGACGCAACTTCAACTGCTGCGACCCAAACATAGGGATTAGTTCTCTGCTCGCCGCGAGATGGGATAGCTGCCAGCGACATGAAAGCGCGAACGCGCTGGCCTCACCCGCCGCTCGGATATATATACATATAGGACAGCTTTCAGCGATATTCCCGCACTTTTTCGACCTTTGACCGTTCGCTTTTTCGTGTCGCGTTACACCCTGCCAAAAGTAGTTTCACTTGAAAAACACGCGTTGGAAATGTCCAGGCGCATTTGCAGCGAGGTTGTCGCTGTTCGGAGAAGTGTCCACCGCAGACGCGTCCATAAAAAGTCAGGTTTTATAGATCGGCGCCGCCCGACTGGAAAGTGATATGTACATCAATGAGAGACGAGATTGAGCATAATACACTATCCGGATCGCGTTAACGTACAAGACCGCGTCCCGTGAATGTACAATACATAGATAAGAAGAGAATGGAGAATACAGGCGCATTGTTGAATTGCAAAGAGCGAAAGAAGCGTGAAGCGGCAAGAGGAAGCGGTCTGGCGAGGTGGTGGGGGAGGGAGGAGGGGGACGTAGACAGTCGGGGCACGATGGAAGAGAGAAGACGAGGAAACGGTAGAAGGAGACAAGGTAGCCACAGATGGGATCGAGCCGGTAGTATACGGTAGCCCCCATGTATATCATTAACCTCATCCTCGTATACCCTGTCCCATCGCCGCCACCTTCTCCACCTCCTCGGCGAGCGTAGGTCTCGCCGGTCCGATGAAACAGGAATGTCCTGTCTCGCTCTCGCGCCCATCGGGCACTCCATGTCCCTCCTCTTGAACGACCTTTCCCTCTCATTCCGGATCCCATGGTTTCTCCATCCTGCTCGGCCCGACGACGATTCATCGAGCGTGTCCCGCTCTTTCATTCCTCTACTCGACTGCTCTCATTCCCGTGCGCCGCCGCCTGTAATATCCCCGTCTGCGGCGTCCTGCTTCCTCCCCGGTGCTCACCGATTTTCCGTCTCGCTCGTCCTGCCCCCCTGGCAGCGGGCAAGCCAGCCAAGCCAGCCAGCGTGCACAAACGAGTAATTAACTATCTCTGCGTGGGACACGTGTTCCCACAGATGCACCCTTCGCTCCTCCTTCCGTCTAGCTCCATTCCAGAGGCTTTCTACCGTCTTCGTCGGACCGGCACGACCGTGTCCCCCTTTCGCTCCCCCGTGCTCGGACCACACTGCCACCACGCCGCCGTGCCGTGCCGCGCCGGTCCTCTCCCCAAGTCATTCTGTTTGCACACACGCTCTTATGTTAATTCAGCTTAACACCCCAAAGCCCTCGAGGGTCGCGCGGCGCGGCTCGCTTCCAAAAATTACAATCGATCACGAGGAGGGACCCCCGAAGTGGTCATGGACGACCTCGTGGAAAATAATAGAGGGACTCCCCACCCCTCGCCACGCCGCCCTATCTTCCCTAGTTTCTCCCGGTGTGTTGTTCCACGGTTGGAGGGAGAGATGTACACCGGCGGAGGGTCGCTCACCGGTTGGGGCCGGCGAACCGATTGTCGTTGACATACTCGACGAGCGGTGCCCCGAAGACTGGATTAGCTGGGCGTTTCGGTTTCACGTGTGACTTGACGCGACGCTCGTAAACAAGTATTTGATAATCCAACGGCGCGGGACCCGATCCCGTATTTTTCAGGCGTCGAGCTAATCACTCGAAGCATCGCCCGGAGACCGATAATCCCGAACAACGTCACGGTCCGGTATACCGCGTGTACCCTCGCCGTCCGTTCGAATTAAACGAACGCTCTTTGATTTCTTTCTTTGCCTTTCTCGTCTCGCGGGGCGAGCGGGGAACCCGTGCTAGGCGGATTATTTCTAGATAGCCCGAGCAACCGGAGTGTAACGTGATAATTTACTTCCAGCCGGTCGCCGATCGCCTCGGCATAACGAGGAATTAGCACCGGGTACGATTCAATTATGCCGTGGAAAGCAGCTCTCAGTCGATAGTACCTGAAACGAGACACGAAGCCGACGAGAATCGGAACAGTGATATGAGACAGAGAGTGAGAGACAGAGAGAGAGAGAGAGAACTGGGGGAACACGTTCAATTGGCTTAACGCGATCCGCGGGTAACGATCTCTAAAAACGAAGGTAGCGACGGCGAACATACTCGCCGCGGCGTATCGGGATTTATTAATGGGGAAACCGTTCCGCGCGGAGTTTTCGTGCCAATTTTCTATTCATACGAGCGACGGTAAGATGATCGGTCGAGGGCAACGGCACCGGCGTCGTTCGGTCGCGACCCCCTTTTTCTATACATTATTCGTGCCCCCGACGACGGAATAGAGAAATGGATAAAAACCGCCGAGCGAACCGCCGATGTAAATGTTTTATTACTCTCCACATTATGTGTGGCAAGTCGGGAAAGTTCCAGTTCACCGTGGTCTCACAATCAGTCAATAGCGATCCGATCGAGAACCTTCGGCTTTCTGTACGTCGATTTCATCGATTCGATCTACATATGAAATGGATTTTCAAATCCTTTTAATGCTTCTCGATCCGGTAACTCGGTTCATTGGTAATAACCTGGCTTAATTATTCCTTCGATGTCAAAGAAACCGTATGCAACGCAAATGTCTGACACGTGCACCTTCGTCCGCGCGCGCAAGGACCTTGAATTAGCCACACGGCGCTTGCACCGCGTAAACTCATTTCAATTGGCAATTTATCAAGCCCGATTCGTACGTGATAAACGGAATAGCGTGGCAAAACAATCCCTGAACGAACAGTCTGGAAAAGTCTTTTCTTCGTTGCACAACGAGGGAACACGTTGACGGCTAAACGTGCGTGCTAACATTGCGTGCAGAAAAAAGCATTGAAATCTAAATATGTTTGTCTGGAATCCGTCTGATCGAACTAGACCGAATTACAACTCGGTTGTTATTGAACATTCTAGAAAAATTATACAGGAATACGTTCTGCATAGTTTAACGAGCCGCGTCATCCTGTAACGCGACTTTTCACCGAAGTCTATCGGTGCAAATGCGAATTTCAAATCTTCATAAGCACGTCGCTGGAAAGTTTGACCACACTGTCCAAAAAAATTTCAACTTTTTTTATTTCCCCAATATACTGTCGGGTCCTTCTTATAGAGTTTTTTGCGCTGATTCCGAATCTGCCCTTGATTTTTTTTCTATACGCACAGTTTTTGAGAAATTTGAGTTTGAAAAAATGACATATTTTTCAACTTTGAACAAGTGCTGTTATTATAAAAGATAATGAATTGATCTTCACAGCAAACGATTCCTTCGACTTTTCCGAATACGTTCATTAAAGACGGAGAGACACCACTTTTGTACCAATTTTTGAGGATATTTTTGAATTTATCTCAAAAAATAAGGGTCCAGCGTATGAATTAATGTATTAAAAAAAATTTTCTCCGTGCGTGGGACTGAAACACCTCAATTTTCATGAAATTGTACAAGTTTAACGAATTTTCTCAAGGTTAAAAAACGTTCGTACCATAATCCCCCTATTTTTCCCATATTCTACAAAGTTTCAGCTTCAATTAAAAAAAAATTGCATCGCTCTATCTCATTTCTATCGAAAGTTCTTTGATTTTGTCGCCGATTTCGTCCGAATTGCCCACTGTGCGCCGTATCCCGTCCCGAGCGCCACTGGCGGCAACTCATGTCGGGCGAAGATATTTTGCTGTCTGGTTCGAAAAAAACGTCGCCGTTCCAAACTTAATAGGGTGGTTTCTCAAGATAAAAGTCTGCTCTATCGCGTGGTATAGTTCGATTTTCCGCTGGACCCTTATTTTTTTGAGATAAAATGAAACAAAACTGGTGTCTCTCCGTCTTTAATGATTGTTCAAACGTGTTTAAACAAAAGCGCAAAAAACTCTCTATATATATAGAAGGACCCAAAAGTATACATTGGGAACAAATTTGGTGTTGGACAGTGCCATTTACCGTAGATGCTGGAGAATTGTTTGACAATATAGTGTTCTGGATACTGGAGAATCCGTTGTAAAAGGTTTATGAGCTTTTTCAAGAAAAGTTCACGAAGTTTACGCACGTTCTTTCCCGCGTTCCGATCGAGCACGACCTCCTAAGGGTTCCCGCCTTTGTACAGCAGTCTTGTAATTGGCCGGCAGTGTATCTTCGTGGTCCAGGCGTAAACAGAACTCTGTAACGTTTTCGTGTACACATGTCGGCGCATGTCCGGCCTTTTTATAAATTAATACATCAGTCTAATACATTAACTCGTCGGGCCGCATTCCGCCGGTAGAAAAACAAGCGTGCGGTTCCCTGCGATTTAGAGCCGAGCGAATGTAACCGGCACTCACCTAAAGGGGCAACACACAGTGTACTCCGAATGTTGCGTAGCGAGTTTCAGGCACGCTAGTGTCACTGTCCGAACCCAAAAAGAAGTTGGTTAGTGTCCGTGCGCTAGTCGAAGTCAAATATTTGGACGTTTCTTTCCCACTCGCCCCCTCGTTTTTGTATCCGTGTAGACGGTATCCATGACGACACTGCCTAAGAGAACACCAGGGAGAACGAAGAAGATGGAGAAGGTGGACCGGGACCGACGAACGTCCGGCAAATATTTGCATAGCGCGGCGGGTTTGCGGAAAACCAGTGTGCCGCTGGCCAGGCAGACGTATTCAGAAAGAATATCTCTCGAACATGTACATGTACCCTACACGCGCATACACACACACTGCACAAGCCGCGTTAGCGTAGGAAATTCACGAATGTGTCGTTCAGGATCTCTTTTTCTCTCTCTCTCTCTCTCTCTCTCTATCCCCATCTCTCGCTCTCTCTCTCGAAAAACGGCTCAGAGCTTTTTCCATCAGCGGACGAGACTCGTGATCCCGAAGCGGTCTGTGAAAGAAGAAAATCCCCCGAGTATTCTCTGCCGGCTCGCCGCGGAATTGTCGGCCGTAAAAAGATTTCTATTCGCGGTATTAGCCTCTCGATAAAATCTGCTCCGCGTTCCGCCGCTTTAACTACCGAACCATTATCCGGATCCTCGTGATCACGGTTCTCTGTTTACGTGAGCCGTGCACGAGCTATTTAAAAGTGTTCGCTCGATTATTTCCCTAGCCATCAACAGGATACGAGAAAGTTGTTTGCAAGGGGAAAGCCGATTGCGGGAACCGGTGTTTTTGGACTCGCTGCACCGCAACGGCGAGATTTTCATACCGTGGTATTAATCAAGTTGTTAGCTGTTTATACCGAGAGACAAGTCCACTCGAGACTGATCTCGAAGATCGTCCAACATCGGACCAACAGAAAAATGTTTAGCAAAGGAATACCAACAGCAGAGCACAGCATAGTCAACAGCAATAAGTCGACGTCTCGAACTTTACATATTCGACTATGAAATCATACGATCTGCGTCACTTCGTTTCGCAGTCGGCGATGTTATTCAAACACCTTTACCCTGTGATTGCAAAACACTATTAGTCGGTCTGCTATATTTCGGAACATTCCGGCGCTGCATGCATAACTGTTTAATTTTGAGCATGTGATGTTGTCCCGAAATGAAACGATTTCTTTATTGAATTGTCTTGTTGTTTTGCAGGGTTTTTCAATAGGCACGTAACAATTTTGTTTTATAATACGGAACATAACTTAAAACTCTTTTATGATTTGTCAATATCAAAACGTCAGTCAAGGCTTACATTTTTATCATGGTGAATCAAGATAGTGCCACAAGCCACACAGCTGGTCAAACAATTGATCTATTGAAAGGAAAATTTGGTAATCGTTTAATCTCGAGGAATAGTACAGTCGAATGGCCAGATCGCTCATGCGATTTGACGCCGTTGGATTTTTTCTTGTGGGGTTACCTTAAGTCGAAGGTCTATGCCAACAATCCGATGACGTTAGTGGAGCTCAGGAACAATATCGAACGCGAAATTGCCAACGTTCCGGCTGATATGTGTGAAAGAGTGATTGAAAATTGGATCCACGAAGAATCGATCGTTGCCGTCGTGCTCGTGGTGGTGATATGAACGACATCGAATTCCATACATAAATGTAACATGTGTACTAGACCTGTTATAAATTCCAGCCCGATATCACAATTATTCTGTGTTTTATTTAAATACAAAATTGTTATGTCCTTATTGAAAAACCCTTTAAAACTGTTACATCTTTGTCAACCATTGGGGTACGTTCCCTGCGGTTTCAGACACGTATATTTTTTCTACAAACTTGAAGACTTTTACTCCAGTGTACGGACTGTTTAATCGCATAAATTCGAACTATTCAAAATACACCAAAATTGTTTCCTCCATTGCTTGGACGAGTCTAATCTACGAAACTAAAAACTGATTTCCTTGAATCGTTGTACTGTAGAACCTCGGTAGTCGCACTCTCGATGCATGCGTGTGAATCTCATCGTCATTGCATTTCATCATAGTTACGTAGTTACGGAAATCACGCGATACAAGTGAAAAATTTCATACAGCTGATTGGTTACCTCGATAGTTGCAGGCTTTTTCAGTACCGCTTCGTGCAACTACTACCGAGGTTCTATGGTACGCACCTGTTCCCCACGAACAGTGCTGTAATTTCGTGGAAAAGCATTTCCGAAATACGTCTTTCGTGTGGCTCGATGACCCTGAAATTTAACGCGGCGAGGAATTACAGAGCTCCAAGAGCAGTCGGATTAAAGGACAAAAGAGTGGATAGACTCGCGGGAGCGAGCATGCTGATCGGGGATACTCGTTAAGTATGGTATATCCAGCGTGCGTGTCCCGTGCAGCGATAAGTAATACCACGACCGATTGCGAGTCTTGGCCCGTGGGCAATTTTATGGGGCGTAGAAGGCAGGAGGAGAGAGAAAGGGGAATAGATATCGAGAAAGAGAGAGAGAAATGTTCGCTGTCACGGAAGAGGAGTCGTGGAAACGAAATGCTCCGATGCGCGGCCGTGATGTAGGAGCAGGAGCACGGCACACAGGCCAAAGAGGGAGGAACACGACAAACTGCCAAGCCTAATGCCAATTAGTGCCATTCTCCTGTACGAGCAGGTCCGAGGGGACTTCAAGAGGCTTCCTCGGACTTTCTTTTTCCCCTCCATCCGCCTTCCAGCCGAGGTTTACAAAGCGGTTAGGCGTATTTATCGCGCTATATACACGCACACACCGTGGCCGGGTGTAGGTGTGTGCGTGTACCCCTTGCCACGATGGTGTCCGTCGCTCCTTGCCAAGTGCCTTCACGCATTATTCGAGGCAAACGTGCACGAAATACTTATGTACTCGCACATTCCTCTCTCTCAAGAGAGAGAGAGAGGGAGAGAGAGACGCTCACGTGCGCAGCGCCGGTTGCGGCCGTTCATATGTGCCCGTCTATCCACGAACGCAGACACTCTCGCAACGGCTCTCCTTCTTTTTTACTCCTCGTCCTCTGCCTCCCTCCCTCAGGAGGCAGTTCGATTTATAAAGCCATGACTAACGAGCCGTGAAAATCGTGGACGGTCCTCCGGTGAATCGGGCGCCGTCGTATATTCCGCTTTTTTTTTTTGCCTTTCTCCCGCCGCTTTCTCAAAAGCCACCGGCTCCGGTCGAAAGAAGTCATCACCGACCGTGAATCGGTCTAATTGCACGTATAATCGACGGGTCATGCGATTATCGTAAACCTGAGTGTTATGAATAATGAAATTCCGCCGAGAGAAAGTGTGGTACGCGGGAAGGACGGCGGCGGCCCGAGGATCCCCGAGGAAGAAACGGGAGAACGCACTAATTACCCGTTACGGGAATTTCCTAGATTCCCGGGCCCTGAACTCTCGTTTAACTAGTCTTCAAACTGCCTCGGAAGGAATCGCCTTTCCGCCGGTTCATTGTGGGGGTTAATACTAGAAGCAATTCAGGCTCACGAGTGGAAGATTAACCGGCAGAGAAGCGATCGGGGAATAAATGCTGGAGCGAGATTGCCGGGACCCACGTACGTACGAAAGGAGACGTGGTCCTTTCGAAGGAGTTAAAAGGAGCAGGGGGCGGGAGACGGTGGAGGTAATTTGAGAGTTATTTAAACGAGGACCGTGGTAGGTAGCGGGCGGAGAAGGAGGAGCACAGAAGCAGCAGGAAGAGGAGAGGTCGTTGGAGCGGAGTTCCATTCCACTTGGAAACGCATGCAGACGTAAACACAATCGCCCCTGCACAATGGATTATGTTCCGAACACTCGAGGACCCCTTGTAGCTCGGTTAAAACGGACAGAGCCTCTGAGAAATCTCGAGAAGGACAAGACGAAAACTACTCCGCCAGACTATCTACAGAACGCGCAACCAGAAGATAAATAATTCCGGCTGAAAAGCACTACGGGACGACAAACAGGCCCCGGCTGGAATGTCTCACGAAACGCGAGCGACGAGAGAAACGAGCCATGCTTCTGTTGCGACCGGAGACTGTAAAAACAGATCTCTTCTTCGATGGGAAATATTTATCGGCTGTGGGAAACCGACAAAGAGGAGAAGGCGGGGAGGAACGAAAAAACTGTATCTTCGATGAATGGCTGGAACGGTGGCAGACCGACTCTGAAACTCGGTAACCAATGGTAAGACGACGTTCCAGTCGATTTACTCCTCAGGATTCATCTAAAGTTTACTCGGAGGTTATTTGTCAACACCTGCCTCCGCTTTACACCCTGAATTGAAAATTACATAAAAGGATAGCTTTCAAGGATTGCTTTCAATCTAATTTCAAATGTAATGCAGGATTTAGTGCAGGGTATCAAAAAATTCTCCAGCAAGCGTGCAATGTATTTTGCGATGTTCTCTGGTCGAGGTGGAGGTTTAATTTCTACCGTAAAAGAATAAAGAAGCTTGTAATTCATTGATAGTATACGTTAATTACAATGGTGTTTACTTCGATCGATAAGTTTATTTCGAGAAAAGTTGTGGCTGTTTAACGTTGCCGTGCAACGACCTAATACCATTGAAGTGTACGTCCCTGTTGCAACGTTGGAATTCATTGAATGATCGGGAAACAAACTGTGGAGAATCATTTAAACGAGGGTAGAGATGGCGAGGAGGAGAATATATGAAAGAGGCTCCAAATGGAGTAGCAACAAACAGCGAGCAGAATAATTGAAAAGCAATGAGACGAGAGAGGGGGAAAACGGGGCCGCCGCGCGCCGTGGGACTTCGATTAGGATGTTCCTCGTTGAAACAGAAGACAGAAACGGAGGGGTGGCAAAGTAACCGCGAGGGTCCGTGGATAAAGCACTCCACGCAGCCCTTCCTCCTTTGCTCTCCCAGTGGACCAATTTACGGCACCCTGAGGACTCGGGTATTACGGTTCACGCTCGGGGGTTCGTTTCTGGCCATTGTTGCGCCAGTTAGGGGGATTATTTCGGCGAGGGATGGGGCAGCCGAGGGATGCTCTCTCTCCGGTTGCAGCCGTTCGCCTCTTTCGCCCAGCTACCCCCGGATTATACGTTTCCCCGAGCACCTGCAGCTAAACCGTGTGTCCCGCTCGGTCTTTTTTAGAAAGTGAGAAAGTAAAAGGTGAAAGAACGGAAGGGAACAGGGAGGGAGGGAAGCAAAGGGGTCCGGGATCCCTCGAGCAATCTCTTCTGATTAATTCGCCACGGTATCTGGTAGGAGGAAAACCATTTAACATAATAAGCCGCTACCCGGCAGGCTGTGTATACCCGGGCTTTCGTCGATCGAGTATCGAGACCTATTAGGAACTCTTACAAATGACAATTATAAACGGGAAGCCACCGATAAAGACTGTCCCGTCGATTTAATTATCTCCGCTCCACGGGGGCGAGGGACCAGACCGGTGTGCGGGAGTGAATCGAACGTCTTATCGATATCCATTTCAAGGGCCCCGACGGCAGTACGATCCTGCACCGAGAGAATCGCCTTTTTATGCTCTCTCGCTCAAAGTTCTTATCGTGTAGAGCCCACCCCGCCGCCTTCAGCGCCACCATTTAACGGCGCGGCGCTCCGATATACGCTCCGTCCTCCTTTTATCGACGAGATTTTTACGGCTGTTCCGCGCACAATAACATCGACAGCCGGCGTAAGTGAATCTCGAGGGCGCCAGTTCGAGAGAGTAATGGAAGAGACAATATGTTGCATCCGCTGGGAACGCGATCTGCTCCCAGGTGGCGAGTAAACGCGTTGGATCAAATTGAATCGTGTGTTATTGAGTACACACAAGCGCGTCGTTTCATTCCTATCAGACGTAATGCGTGGACGTATTACGTACCATGTTCATTCCGGAGCTTTTATCATGAAACTATCGCCATCGGACAGCGTAGAGAACCCAGAATTTACAAACAATTCCAGCGGTTATTTTACGCTGTCGCGAGGATTTTGCAAATGAACTTAGCGTTCGGTAGTCGGTGGGTAACGTGAAATCCCCCGGTGAACACAAAAATAGCAGTACTCTTCACACTCTCGGGGTCCGAAACGCTGCACGAGACTTAGCACAGTCTTTTGCATGTATAAATAATTGAAAGGATTATACGGATGCAAAGCTGGAGCAGAAGAGAAAGGGGATCGCTGGAATTAAAACAATTCGCCCGCCCCCTTCCTTTTCCCAGTCCCCGGCGAACGAGAAGCAGTAGCGTGTAATTACCGGGAGAGGGGAGCACGAGATCGCGATTCCACTCGGCCAGGAAACGTATAATGGGAGTATAATGCGTGAAATTTACCGGGCGCATCAGCATAATGGACGACGTGACGCTCAAGATATCACTATGATTCCGTATTTCCGTGCCGACAGCGCGACTCGATTCGCCCCGTCCCGCCTCTCGCCGCGTGCCAGACAGCTTTGAAGCTTAAAATCGACCGATTATCGTACCCGTCCCGTGGAAACGTTTCCTCTCGCTGTCGTCCCGGCATTGGTTCACGGAATTCGAGCGATACGTTCAGGTACACGGCCGGACGCGAAGGCATACATTCGAACAGTTGCGCGATCGAAGATTTCAACCTCGACCCGGCTGTAGATTCTACATTATGCTAAGCAGCAAGGGAATGCATACTCGTGAGTTACAAGCTGTAACAACTTCTTTAGATTTCCCTGCCTCTTTCAACGGTCTCCGCTCACGCGTCTGCCAAAGCGATAAGACGATTATTGTCAGGGCAAACATAACCTTCTCCCATTGTTTGAACTGTGTATCGTCATATCGTACCTTCTACCCACAGCTTGAACTCTCGTGTCAATAACGAAAATTATCTACGGTCTCCAAGAAACTCCGAAGCTTCCAAAATTAAGCTTAATTAACGCGCCAGTCTTTTTTCTAAAGTACACAATTTGTGCAAAAAGATTTGCTGTGCCTCTCGTCAAGCGTCGCGTGCGTCTCGGGCTCTTATTCAAAAACACTCGACAGAGTTGTAATTAAAACCACTGTTCGACGGACACGTTGGAAAAGCTCGAAGAATAGGCTCGCTCTCAATTCCCCATTTCGGAAGTTTTTCCAGCTGTGCACACGCGACGCTGCATTTATAGAAAACGCTGGCGCATAGGGGGTTGATTAAACGTATCAAATATTTGTCAAATCGGAATGCGATGGAGCACACGGTCCACGGTCCACGGTTCACACCCCGACGGATGTTCGCCTAACACCAGAATATTAAAAATTTTATTTGGACACGAGATAACGACTACAAACAGTGTAATAACAGTCCGTTCGCCGTGTTTACCCCATTCGACGAGCTGCCGTATAGTCCGCGGATTCAAATTCGAAATGAAAGTTCGCCAACAGCGAACGCAAGAAGGATCCTTTTATCCGTTTTAATCGTTGTTGAAAATTTTTCATCCGGATCGAAATTGTGACCATCTGTGCCGTACACGTGTTCCGCCACCGACGACGACCTCTCCATGTTGGCGAGAGCAAGACCGTCGAACAACTTTCGTCCTTGTCTGCGTCTCGTCTCTCCTCTCGCTACTTCATGGCACTCGACAGAGTCACCCTTTTCCACACTACATTGTCACCGCCTTTCGAAAGGGGAGACACACAGAGAAAGAGAGAGAGAGCCTCGACTCTTTCGCCCAGCGCATGTTTTATATATTCTTTTTCTCCTTTTTTATGCTCGTCGCCTACCTCCGTCCCGTTCTGTTAGTCGTGTCCCCTGCTCTCCTTTCCCTCGCTGCTCACCACGTGCTACAATATCGCCGGTCCGCATCCGGTGTAACGCCTGTTATTAGGGATGGGCCAGATGAAGCTTTCATTATTCTATCCGAGAGTCTCTTTCGCCCGACAACAACACACCGTTACAACGGAGAGTAATGGGCGACTTTTTTCCCTCCTTTCGCCTCTAATTATTATGATTATCGAGCCATGGTGGATATAATGGCAACGGGAATAATGTAATTCTTCCTGTGAACGCTGCCTTTACGCTGCGGCTCCGACGTTCAAGTCGAGCCGAACACGCCACCGCTCACGGTATTAGTACACATTCTCGCCGGTATTACTGTAATCCCTATTAGAATAAATATATTGTATCTATTTAAACCGGTTAAATCACCGCCGCCCCCTTTATTTCTCGCCGATCGTTTACCGTCGCCGTAAACCGATCGAGCATGATGTAAATCTTGTTCGCTGGAAGCTTATCTTATTCACAGAATCGCCACGATGTTAAAAATACATATCTGAAAACTCTTCGAGCATGTAATTTTCCTATCATCATAAAAACTTGCATTACATTTAAATATTGAGTTCTTCAGACGTTGTTACAGTTCAAAGTATATAGTAGAATGTTGTTTTACACTTGCAACGAATTTCCATCGAAAAGGCTCACAATTATCTGCCGGAAAAGTATCATAACCAAACGGCGGATTTTAAACCTTAATTTAAAATTTAAAACAGCGAAAACATTAAAAGAATTTAAAAATACTATTTGTATATTATTTTCAACCTGTTGAACATAATCAACATCGTAATCAACATCTTTCCATACAGCAAAAATGCAAAAGCATTATGGAATAACAACGAAACAAATGCAAACGTTTAAGAAACGATTGACTGAAAAAAGTTAACAACGCAGTTATACAAGTAGGACGTCACAAACCCGTTTTCAGAAAGTAAATTTATAAAAATGTACAATTTAATTTTAAAAATAAACGAGAATTTATAAATATTTGATATCGATTACAGTTTGAAGTTCAGACAGGTCGAGCTTTCCGAACGCTCGAATAGTTGGAAGTTTATTTACCTACGATCTCGATAAATAGTCGAAACACGGCGTGAAACTATTCTGCCACGGCGTGGTAACTGTAAAGGTGCACACGGGCGCACACACCGCCAATCGATCCCAAACAGCGTGGTGGTTACATGGTTACAACGAGCGAGACGGTTTAATTGGAGCCGCTATTAAAGATCAGTCATGAAATCCGTGCGCCGCGCCGTGGGAGGGTGCGCGAAAGAAACGAGGGACGCGCAGCTGATCGTCTTCGATTCACGGATCAATAGATTCTCCGCGCAACCGAACCGAGACGAGACGGGACGAGACGAGACGGTTTTTGCACGGCTCGAAACCTAACCTCAAAATCGTGACTGTTCTCTCCCCGCGAGAGCGGTACGGAACGCGTCGTCGTCGTTCAACAGCCACCGATATCTCGAAATCTCGAAACAACTGGAGAAGGTATGTGTACCCGTATGCGCGCACAGTGCCAGAGGCACGTGTATCCGATACGTATACACAGCCGGTGCATGTAACGTACGCGCGAACCATGATAAATGTGTGTACCGCGACGCGCACGTGACCGCATTAGCAGCAAACCAAGCAGGGAATCGAGAAACCGACGACGGTGGCATTCGGTATTATTATCGCATTTGGTAACCGCGTACACTCGCGAGTTTCTATTTTGATCGAATGTTTTGACGTGCGTTCCATCCCGGTGCGGCGCGGCGACGGAAAAAAAACGCGGGCGCGCGATCCTGTTTCGACGAGCTTCGCCTCGCCTTGCCTCACGTTCCAGAAACTCTACGGTAAGTAATCCGATAGATGATCGAAAGGTGCTACACACTCGTTTCAACGCCAGTGGACGTGATCAGAATCGCGAGCATATGCCGGGGTACCTACACGTTGAAACTCGAGCCAAGTCCGGCTCCGGTCGAGATCGCGTTACGAGGTACAAATTGCTCGAACCGCATAATAAAGACGTAATGCTTCGAGAATCGGTCGTCGAAAAGCAAACGGTTCGTGTGAAAATTAGTACATAACGTGTAGTCCGTGTGTAGTTCCCCGTTGTAATCGATTTTGTAACGTCGAAGCTTTTCTACGAGAAAGAATAATTCTACTCACCGGGTGCCTGGCAGCAGCAGCGGCCACAGCGGCGGCATTGATTCCGGCACTGGGATACATGATTCCTGTTTGACGTTGGAACTAATAGAAAATAGAAAACACTGTCGTATGCGTTCTTAAATCACGCGAATGAGACGCTTCATGTCACGCGACACACCGATGTCAACGAATATGACAACAACGAACGATAACGATAAACAAAAAGACCTATTCGAATTGCCCGCGCGGGCTACGAGAACGACCGACCCTTCCGACGGCTCTGTCCGCGGTTCTGTCGACGCGATTCGATCGAGAAGGTCCCCGCCTCGGATTCACGACGATGATCCATCGGTGTATCCACGAACCGTCACTACCGCATTCTCACCGCGAACAATAGCACCGTCCCGATCGATTACTTTCAGTATCACCACCTATTTCTATCGCCGGCTACGTTCATTTGAGGTTATATATGACGCCGACGCCAGCCACACGAAGTATCCCGTTGGGCACCGAGAGCGTGGCGTGCCCTTTTTACGGTCGGTAAAACAGAGCGATATTAACCACCGCGTTTCTGAAAATTTCCGAGATGGATTCTCGTTTCCGTTGGCATCGAACGGAACTAGAGAAATTCTCTTCCTTCACGGTTTCACTTCCTCGACATTGCTTACACCATTACACAGAGACACACTACACTTCAGTTGTTTACTACAGGCGAGACGGTGGCCCGCCGCCACTTTGAGGTTAAGTTTACCAACACTAGCACTGCACACGTCTTTCCGTTGGTACGCGCGAATTCTTCCAGTATTGAGTGACGCACGTACGGGAATCGTGGTCGAGCACCGATTTAAACAAACCCGCCCTCGAACGTAAACGTGAAAGCGAGCACAAAACGTTTAAAGCACAGACGAACAGCAAGAACAAACCTCTCTCTACAACGGCCTCGGACCGACTGATGGACGAGCAAGTGGTGGGGATGGTATCCCCTCCAGTGCAATCTTTCCGTACCCCCACCTTGGCAGGCCGTTACTCCACAGTTAAACCCGCCAAGCACCCCCTCGAATGTCTCTCCTCGTTCTCGACGCTCGTATTAACCGGCGCGATAGCTCCTTCACAATTAAGTCGCGTTACGTAAGGGTCTCGAAAAGGCGAGCACGAAAATCACGGCTCGTTAAAACGTCGGTACCGTCCTTCCTCCTCTTCCCTCTCTCTCTCTCTCCCTCTCTCTCTCTCTCCTTCTCTCTTTCTCTATACAGTTCTCTGTCTCCCTCCTTGTTCTTTCTCGCTTTTTGCTTTCTGCCACTCTCTATTTCATAGCACCTGTCCTCTCTATCGTATACTTGATCTGCTTTATCGACTGGCGATGAGGCTCGGATACGTCCATTGTGATTTCGGTGCGATGTTGACACGGCGAGTGACCGGAGTACGCCTTCAGGGCCGTTTTAGTTGATCGTAATTAATCGAGTTTAAAATGAACGGTTATATCACGTTTAAGCATGACGCGATCGCACGATACATCGATTCTATTATACGTATGTATACGTTATGCGGAACGTTTACTACTACATATACATATAGATATCTCTCCACTTGTTTCTTTGGTTTAGTTTGTGGTCCCTCCAACAGTTCGTCTCGACTGTATTGTTGTAAGTAGCAATCGCTCTTTTTCTCTCGGTCCGTATCAATGTTACAGAATTTCACGATCGTTCACTGTTGTGTGTCAATAGACGATGACACAACGCGTTCGTTTATCAACGTTGATTGCATTCGTTTTTTTCCATTCCTCCGCGGCTAATGTCGCTGATACCCGGTTAACGAGTGTGTGCAAATAATGTTTGTTGACTACGTTCAACTACCTTCGGAATCTAGACGATTCAAAGTATCAATCTTGAAGAACAGCCGGTGACACAGAGGGAACGGTTCTCGGAATACTTTTTTTTCTGTGCTGCCCCCATTATCTCTTCGTCGGTACTCCGTCCGAACAGAGATACGATTGGAACGAAGAGAGAGAAAGAGATATTGTATATATATATATGTACTTCGGTTACCTCCGGGGTAATATTGTAACGCGAAAATCGTGTATTCAACGAGTGTATACGTCCGGCGATTTTTGCAAGTTGAAGCACGAAGACTCCCGAGCCCCGAAAGTTTTCGGTCCTGCAGATACGGTCGAATAAACGAGAGGACAACACGGCGTGCCATGCATACGCGTAGGTATTAGTTGCTTCTCTTTGCCTCGTTCAACGTGTGCAAACAAATCGAAAGTTTTTCGCAAAATGGCCGTCACCGGGCTGACACGGATGTCCGCATAAACTCTCTCTTTCCCCTCTGTTCTCTTTCCTCTTTCTCTCTGTTCATCCTTCTTTCTCTACTCTTTTACCGTTCGCTCCCGACCATCCCGCCGACTAGCTGCCTCTCTCGCCACTCGTGATTTCCCTTACTTCCCATACCACCACAAATATGGCGCCTCCACCCGTTTTCCCAACCCCTACAACGTGCCTCCATAAAGTGAGAGCAAGAGAGAACGCCAGTGTGGATGGAATACTCACACTGGCGTCCGATGCGATTGTGTCCGGGTATCCGTGTGTAACGAGCACGATCCTATGCGTGTGGCAAGGGGGTGCCCCTATGTGAATATCGTGCAGCACACAGTCCCAAGCAGTTTCCTACTTGATTGCCGCTATCGTCCGCTCGCTTCGTAAAGGAACTGCTCCGCGCGGACTGTTCCCGCCGCCTCGACCAATCGGCGCGCGTCTAGCCGCTACTTCACCAATCGGCGAGCAGTCGTCCCCACCAGGCCACACAGCCGCCGCAAAGAGTCGAATGAAAGCGCGACCTCGGCCAATGGGAACGAAACTTTTTGAGCTGACTGCCGCACGTTAGATCCGCGCGGAGCGTAGCTCGAGCCCCACGGATGTTCCTATACGGAATGAAGGTGCTACGCGAAGCCGCAGCGAAACATGAAAAATAGGGGGCTACATGAGGAAAAACACGGACCGGGTAGGAAGGAGGAGGGCTCTGCGGGATGGATCCTACGAACCGAGACACCAAAGGCTGGCGCAGCCGTGGTTGTGTGGGGCAGCCAAGAGGGAGGGACGGCCGAGGATAGAGGCCGAGGATGAGAATGGAAAAGTAACATAACGAAACGTCGATCCCATTACCTGGAGCTCTCTCGCCCTGCCGCCAGCGTGCACCGAGCCCTGCTTTCGACCCTTAATCCAAAGGAGGATTAGAAAACCCCATTGTCATGCTTCGCGGAACGCGGGATGGGATATATATACATACATATGTACAGAAAAGCACTCCGTACAATTTCTCCCCTCCCTATTGCTTCTCTCGGTTGCTTTCGCTCGCACAACGAAGGCGCCGGTGCAGGACCCTTCTAATGAAATAAATACGTGACGCGCCGTAGTGACGATGCGATGGTAGTTCTGTTTATCGCCAACCATGAACTTTTTGTGCCATGCACAGAGACTACGCGTTTTCTCCCCTACCCGGCGCTCCTTCGACCGCCCCTGGTCTCTCGCCGGTTCTCCACCGTTTTCCTTCCTTTCCCCATCTCGCTCTAACTCGCGGCTGTCTGGTTTCCTTGCTCTTTATCTTGTTCCACGGGGCGAAGAAGGAATATAAGGCACTGCCGTGGAGTGTTGGCGAAGCTGTCGGTCGCGCTTGGTCGGCTGCGGTTTATGCGGAGCCGCCTTGCCTGCCGCCTGCCGCAGCCGGTTTGCGTGTTCGCCCGTGTTCGCTCGGTGGATACGTGTCCTCGGTGCGGCTCGGTGCTCACCGAACGACCATGGACGCTGAGCTACAGAGAGTAAAGAGAAGAGATCGAGGGAGAAAGGGCGAAGTAGGACGAAGATGAACGCATCACGAGGGAGAGAGGCGAACGTATATCGCGAATCACGAGGGTGAGGGAGACGCCGACAGGCGGCAGAACCAGTCGCTGCGGTCGTTGCGGCTAACCGCGCCGGTGCTCTCAACCCGCGGCGACCTCGGTAACCGCACGAAGAATACGGCCCCTTCGCGTCGCGTCGCTGCGAACTTCTCTCGCCAATTCCCGGATAAGCTTGCTTGCCTGCTCGCTTCCTTCCTTCCGTCTTTCAAATTCGATTTCGCCACCTACGCAAAATTTATTTACCTCGGAAAAAGAGACAACTCGAACACGCAAAACCGTGTGTTTTTCCTAATCGTGTACACCGCATACGCAAACGCACACCGTCGTAGTTCCAAGTAAGATTGACTCTTCTTAATATATTCGTGAGGATTATGTTGTTGAGCCGAATAGATAATTTGTACGGATGGAAGCAGGTGCACTAAATCACATGCTTGTTCTCTCGAGTTTATAATAGTCATCGTTGCATCCTCGCTAAGAACCCATCCGCCGCAATGTAAATATTACATCGACCAGCCATTGCACCAGCCAGCCTTCTATTTGTAGCCATTGTGCGCGAGAATTTCCTGGCCGGAAAATCGCTGGGAAAAACGTCGAGGAGCTGGTTTAATTAATTATAATTGGCTGAGTGCATTGAGCAACCGCCTCTTCTGGACCAACGTCCACTTCATCTGCCGCGCGAGGGGGAAAGATCTAAGAGCTTGACTTCTGCTTGAACGAGAGTACGTACGTCTCGTCGGCTCGAAGAGGATTTGCGAGGATGATCGAGCGCCGCCGGCAGGCCATTAATACGTTTGAAAGAGCCATGTCCGCGGTGAATCCTCGAAATAGGTAACCGAACATTGAATCGCTGTTAATAACCTGCAATTTACACACGTATCGAGAAAACACCGATCAAGCAGAGGAGAAAGTTATTAATGAAACGCGTTAATCGAACAAGCGTATAATCAACTGATATTCGGACAGCGACATCTTTTTTCGTACAACTCTTTTTATATTTACTTCAGTCGAAATCGATTCTTTCGCCAGTTTAGGTTGTATATTTTAGATCACAAGAGCAGAACACATATAACCCAAATGTTGCTTGAACAATACGACGGAAACGTTCGTTTCGAAAAGTCGATGTTCCAGGAAACATTTCTTCCTCCTCGGCACGTACCGTACCGGATTGGGTATAATGCTCATGGATCGAATTTCCAAACGAACCAGCTAGGTTTGGCCAGAACCTCATTCCGGCGTGGAGATCGTATCACGGAATAACAGATGGCTAATATTTGGTCACGAAGGAAAAACAGCTGCTCCAGAAAGGCTGATCGACTCTCCGACGATTTGCTAGCGATTACGAGACGCGTCGCGCCATGCCGCGCCGTGCCGATTTCACCGATCACTTCCTATACAATTAGCAACTGCGTTTAAAGGTAGAAAACGAGAGCGTAGTCGAAGAAAACGCAGGAATGCTCCTGGCTCCGGGAACGGAATGCTTATAGCAGGTGGCTAGAAAAAGTGTAGAACGAAGGTGAAGAATGGCGTCCCAGGAAGGAACGGCGCGCGGCGGACTCTCGGACTCTTTTGGCAAAATATCACGTTGCGAATTCGTCTGAAAACGGACCTAGCAGGCGTACTCACGGCTGACAAATGTCTTCCGCGGTTCTGGCAGCGGCGTACCGTTATCCAAATTACAAATAACACACCGCCGTCGACGTTTTATCCAACGCCCGGAGACAAATTGCTCCCGACTCGGGATGGGTCGGCTCGAAATTATCCCCACCAGGTCCTCGCCGTGGTGTAACCGCGCGTCGTGGACTTCGTTAATACCGGTAGTGGCTCGGCCCCTTGCTCGGCACACGGAATTAACACGGCGAAGTGTATTTATGGATCCGGCCCCGGCCAGGTAACCCGAGAAAGACCCTGCAGAGTCCTGCTTCTTCCCCATTCTCCCCTATTCTTTCCGTCTCCCCTCCGTCCACGTCCCTCCCTCGTTCTCTCTCGCTCTCCGTTTCTCCTCGCTTCCCTCCTTCCATTCTCTTTTTTTTTTCACGAAGGAGGATTAATTAATGAGCCCGGTCCAAGCATTACCCGCTTTACAGACCGGGTCCGTGGCCTTCGAACCGCACTGGCGTGGGAATGTCTCCCGCAATTTCAATTTCGTTAATTATCGCAAAACCCGGTTTTATTTGATACAACGATCCGGTTTCCACACTGGAACCCCTCCGTATTTGGTATTGGCAATAACTTAACCATTAAATCACGCGATCCCCGATCTTCGTGTATATACGGACACATACGCGGCCGTGTCGGTGAAATACTTTCGCACGACTGAAACTGTAGCGGTTTATCTTGGAGCGCGTAGTCCTCTCACAGGATCGCAGAACCTCGCAGTAGGTATAGCGTTTGAGTTTTTATTTTTTACCCGTTCGGTTGGCAAATAAATTCTTACGCGGTCGATTTGAAATAGCTTTTTCTCCACCGGGCAATTTTGACTCGTCGTCATTTGAGCGTGGCTTTTGTCACGGCGCGAGAGTTATTGCCACGGATACGGTAATCAAATAACGTCACCCCTGCGCTCCACGCCATTGGCCCATATCTGACGGCGCGCGGCACGTGATACACGTGTAGTCACGGCATGTAACGCGTGCTCGAATATAGTGTTCCTCTCGGGTGTGCAACAGTGCGCTCGCCGTTGCGCCGAGCGAGCACTCGCGGAGAGAGAGAGCCGTATAATGCACATTTGTAAAGTTACACGGGCTTAACGGGCAGCCGGTGGGCATTTTTCACCGGGCCGCGTTCCTTAATTGAAATCTTTTGTCGGGAAATAAAGTGTATCCTTGCGTCGTTGCGGATTAACAAAAAGACGGCGGGCCGAACAAAGCCCACCGGAAAAAAGATCATGAAAACAAAAGGGGGGAAAAATAGTAGTGACGACCGGAGCAGCTGAAAGAGAAAGAGAGAGAGCGAGGGGGAAAAAAAATTATGCCGCAATTCCAGCTCCAACAATGCCCGGAGAACGAGAAATTACGGTATAAATGGCGGAGTAAGACGCGGTGTTATTAAGAACGACACGTAGAGCAGCGGGGTTCATTATTCCGCCGGGAATGGCAGCGAAAATTTTGCACGACTCATTTAGCTTATTACTCGTTATTATGCGCCCGCCGGGAGAAGGTGCACGCGAAATAAAACGGAGTACGATTCGCAGCGGCGCGGCGTATCGCCTTTGTAATTTCACTGGGCTCGCCAGCGTTTTCTTCGTTCAGCCGCAATTTGAAACTAATTTGTATCCAGAAACGTTTCTTTCTACTGTTGTTCGACCAAGAAAAGAACGGGGAAAAGGAAGGAAGAGAGAAGGAGAGCGAGAGAGAGAGAGAGGGGAGAACGATCCACCGCGGGACCGTAAAATTCCACAGGCGTGCCCTGAAAATTCCTATTCGAGGGTCTCGACTGGCGGAAAACACTCCTTTCACACGTCGAACGGAAGTCAGGGTACTCGGGCAGGAAAACGAATGGCCAGGTCGTGGCGTTTATACCAGTACTCGAGGAAAGGAGGAGAGACCCGAGAGTCACGGGTGGAAACGGCGACGCCGCGCCGGTGACGACGAGGAGAGGCACGACCTCGCCGACGAAGGGAATTTCGTCACGGTCGTCACGGTTCGCGCGAGGAAACGACTAACAGAATTACACTCGGAGGCCGTGCAAGATTTTTAACGGTCGATTTACCGCATAGCCGGAGCCAAACCCCACCCCGGTCTTGCGCTCCGGCAGCAGTCAGGAGCAGCAACAGCAACAACGACTCACCCTTCGGGCCAGTTAGTGTCCTTAAACCACCCTTACCGTTCGCTCCTATCTGGCATTCGCTGTTTCGTCACGCCGGGGGGTCAAAACTGGCCGCAGATGTCGGCCATAAACCTCCCGGTACGGGAACGACCCTGATGCTCTGAACGGCTTTCCCCTCGCCTCTCTTCGCCGCGATGTCGTTTCCCCATTGTATCTCCTGCTGAATACACGCCCTTAAATAAATCCATCTACGGACCCGTCTCGGTGAAGCCACCCCTGACGCTGTTGCTGTTCCCGCCGCTGCTGCTGCTGCCTAGCTGGCTGTCTGGCTGGCTGGATGGCTGGCTGGATGGCTGGCTGCTACCTTTCCCGCTCTCCCGTTGGCCAGATTAGGTTCCTGATCTTTGTTGCCGAGGGGTTCTCTTCCTGCTTCCCGGTGAATACACACGAGGGAGAACTTGAGATCAGCTCGACGACGTGTGGCCTCGAAACGAAGATGACCTACGGGACGATGGGGAGATAAGGAAGAGTGCGAAACGATATTGGTCGGATATAATGACGCGAGGGGGTAATAATGCGGATTGTGTGGCCGAGACGCGGGGCAGATTTACAACGAGGCTTCGGTCAGATTCTGGTTAGTTTAATAGCATTGCGCGCGCCCGCGCGCTTATTTGCGTAATACGTTTTTGTCAGATGTAACGTGTAGCGTGTTCTGGTTTGCGCCGATGCTCTTTAGAACTCACTCGATCGCTCTCTCGTGTGTTCGTGCTTTTTTTCAGTATTTACGAGCGAAAACAAGCACGTGAATTGCAATAAAACGAGCGAACGCTTATCTCGAAATCCGGACCAAAAACTCTCTCACCGGTTCGCATCAAGACATTCAATACGATGTCGCGTTAAACAACTCGCCGTTTATCGCCGCTACACCATTAATCTAATATCACATCGTATATCCCGCGTAATTAGCGATATTACTTCGGTTAACGGGGACGGGTGGGGAGGACGTTTGTTTTCCTACCTGGCGGCTAATTTGAATATCTTTTCGTATTACCGATTTCAGTGGAAGCTCCGGGATATTATGGAAAGAGGTCGTCTTTCCAAGTTCCATTCATTGAACGCGATGAGCAACAGCAGGAAGATTCCGACTCGGTTGACCTGAATTCTCGGGATCTACATAAAGATCGATGCATTGCGATCGGGTTCGGGTCAGTATTATTCAGGGCAATTTAGCGAGAGATAAACGATGCACGGACTGGAACACGACGTGCTCGTACTACAGGGTGTTAAAAAATTAGTGAGAATAGGTTTGGACGGTGAAGCTGCATATTTGAATCAGAGTACATTTGTAAAAGAGAATTTACGCTGCGATTTCTCACATTTATTTCGTAAGTTAACTTTATTTTCAATTCTTTTAGGGAAGGAGGATTTTTTGTTCAAGCTTATGTTTCGCTTTCCACTTTTAGGGGATAGACTCTTATTTCCAGGATTGCAAGGCTGTGGGATGCGCGTTCTCATTTCTCGATAATCTTAAAGATTTTTTAGGAGTCAAAAGCGCTAGATAAAAGATCAATGTAGGCTGCAATTTGCATTACGAAAAAAACGTAAATCTGCGCATGTAACTCTTTTCATAAAGCTGCAACAGCTACATGCTGCCGAATAATGAAAATTACGCCTTGTAAACGTAAAATTTTTAAAAAATATTGCATTGTCGTCCAGTTCTGAGCTATATTTAAAATTTCAAGTCTCTAGCTCATGGGGAAGTTAGTTTGAAATCAATTGCAAAATTTGTACCGAACAAACAAACAGACAGACAAGAAAGCGAGCTAATAGAAACGTGATAAAAATAGGACTTTTGAGTTGAGTGATCTTTTATCTAGCGCTTTCCACTATTGAAGAAGCCCATCTTTGCATTACCGGGAAATGAGAAGGCGCATCCCGCACCCTTGCAATTCTAGAAACGAGTCTACCCCCTTAAATACTGTTCATGTCGGTCATGCAAATCATTATATCGATCCCTTGCCTCTTGGCTGGATATGTATGTACTAAGGAGTAAGTGGCTGAATGCTAGATGGCTAAATGATAGATTGCCAGCTGCTAAGTGCTAAATCGCTAGATGCTGGATGACTAGACTTAGATGACTAGATGCTATACAGCTAGATAGCTAGATGTCATGGAGCTGAAACTGTGGCCGCTATTTGATCAGTAAAATATGTAGGTTTGAAGAAGGGGTGTGGAGCTGTGACCATTGATTTTCTCCACGGTGTACATCGTAACTATTTCATGTTCGACGTCCGGCAATCTGTACACAATGTCATAAAGGAACACGTGTCATCGATCCGTTCCCCATCACAACAAACCTAACCAGCCATGCGTTCGCCTAATGCGCAGATAGGGGGAGGGAGACTTTGGGAGCTGTGGACAATGAATTTAATCGGGATACCAGACGATCTTTTTACAATGGCTTGATTACCAAGTGACGCCTATCGTTCATGGTCGCGGGAGATTGTGCGTAAAAACGAAAAGCTTATAAGCTTATATCTTAGATAGAACGAGAGTCATAACGCCAACGGGTTATCCAACGCTTTAGAGAATTAAATGTCTGAGAAAATGAAATCAGTCGAAATCGACGGAAAGGTACAGGAGTGTAGTTCGTGAATTATCGATGAATTCTACGAATCATTGAAAGATTTCCTGATAACATTTCCCATTCACTCATTTTTAATGTAATCCACTTTCAGGATCATAATGTACGATTAATTTAGACGTGTTTCCACTTGGGATCAATAATCCTGGGTAGTTTTAAAAGCGAGCTTTAAAAGGAAACTTGTTCTTGTGTTATACATCGAGTAATACTGGCTCGTATCTCGCTTTTGGTACAAAGAATTTTAATGGTGGTGCAAATCCGATGTTTTTTCGCCACTTATATGAATTTAATGTTTTCGATTTTTCTTTGCACAGACGTCTTTCTGTAGCGCCTTAAAGAAACAGCAACGTTATCCAGTGTCATCCGTCAAGGTCATCCAATTTGGCGACACGAGTATCAAAGGTTCCGACAGCAGTTTCTCTGTAGGCAAGTATACTTACATTCTTCTGTCGTTGGTTGTATACCGAGCACGCATCTGAGCGTCGCGTCGTCTCGCTTGGAGCGACACAATGCGCGCTACGCTACGCCGCGCCGCCTCATCCCGAAGGCGTTTTCGATCGATCGATCTCGCGGCGTAACAGCCGTGACACGCTTCGAGATTCCACGATCTTTTACGACGAGGCGCGTCGTATCGTTAACGATCGCTCGTCGACGTTTAATTAGCCGAGGCTCGCGATTACGAGTGCGCCGCATCGCGCAACAGGCCCCGCAGCGCAATTGCGACTGTAACGATCGGAGCTGGAGGACCGTAAAAGGCTGCAACGACGAGGAGGATCGTTTCTTCTCCGTTCGAATGCCGGTGCCCCCGGTCGGTGCGCGCTGCTCCCTCCGGTTCGTACGTTCCCTTCCCCTTCCGTTCCCTTCCCCGCACGTTCATCTTCCCCGCTGCGCTGGTCCGGTACGGTCACCCTCTTCGCTACGCGTCGTCTTGGCACGCACGAGGCGAATCGGCGAATTACGACGATTGAAATTCAATTCCGCACGCGGCCAAGCAGCTAATTAGACGCAGTCGCCGTGCCTGCGACACCGCGTTAAACCGCGCTGCACTGCGCACAGCCCGGCGGCCTCGATGTGCACCACGACGCACAGTGCGCTTTTTCTGGACAAAAGTCAATTTTTAAGGTATTGCAACAATTTCAAAGGATTTTTTTTATTGCCATCTGATGCACGCCTTAACACCATTTATATACATCCAATTTAGTTATTTTTTCTTATTTTTAATAGTAGCGGAAATAATTTAGGTGTTAACACCCTGTATAGGTTTTTGCTGCTAATTCCTGTACGTTTCAATTTTATACAGATTTTAAGAACTAGACTCACAAGACGCTCAAGTACCCATCTCTAGAGACTGCGCTATGAAATAACAAGATGTGAGACGCTTATTTTCTGTTGGTATTAATCAAGTATTACATAGTTAAATCAATCAGTAGAGGAAGCAAGCAGCGAAGAAAATTCCGATACAGACAAAGATAACGATAACGTTATTCACTTTTAGATAACATGGAACTGGAATCAGAATATTCAGTATAATATTATTTCTTGAATTTTCTGATATTTTAGCAATATTAGGTATACTAAATGCATTTTAATACAATATGAACGAATCTCTGAGAGCATTGAGAGCATTGTCAACACAATTTCTCAAATATTCTTCATGATCTGACAAAAAATGTTTCCAACAAAAGTTGATCAATATTCACTTTTCTACAAATGTCAACATAAAAAATTTAAAGAAAAAGTTTGTTTTTGTAAAGATGGAGGTCACCTCAATTGTTTAAACGTTAACATATCTTTTTTACTTCATAATATTCTAACTGATATCGATACGTATTCAACGACCTATAATAGCAACTGTTGGAAATGTCTTGACAGGGAACGTTACTTTAAGGAATTGCACGTTAAATAATGACACAGTGTTTCCGAGTATCCTGTATTTTATCTATGTGCAATAGCGAAAAACTGTTCAAGGTTGCGACCTACTCAGACTGGCTGTCTGCCTCTACCAGACTGGCGACAGTCTTGACTTTATGCCCCCGCCTGGGCCTTTTCAACCTCGGGAAAACCGCCCCCTACGCATAGACCCTTATACCTAAGAGGCTATGGTTATCGTTGAATTCCAACAATAACATTAAACCTTGAAATAACGTTACAATAGTTTTGGACCCAAAAAGCGGACTCCCGTCCATTGTGCGACGGACACGACCCACAGTGAGCCGTTTCTACAAAGAAGAATTTATTTCAAATTTTCATGTCATGGAAGAAATTATAACTACAGTGAACTATCAAAGTATTTGAATGCACTGTAAAACAGTATAACTTTTTTATAGTTGTACTAAACGACCTGATGTTTCGTAAGCAATTCGAAGCCTTGATTTACTAAATGAAATTTACAAGGTTGCATGCAAAAATAAAAAAGCATTTTGTAGAACTTTTTTATTTGGGCCCTTAATGAAAATTTAAAATATATGTTTTGCAGATCTATGTTAGTTATACACATGCTGAAAATTTCATCACAATCGACTAACATACCCAAGAGCTACTAGTGGGTAAATGTGGTGAAAATCATAGTTTTTCGCGACTTTTGATTAGTTTCTGCTTAAAATCCACAGATTCCTTACATCTTTCGATGCGTGTCGTTTTTTTCTGCGTCAACCGATTTCGATGAAATTTTCAGCATGTGTATAACTATCATACTCCAATAAAAAAGTTATAAATGGTGCCTCTTACTTTCTCATGTGGTTCTTGGCAATTGCAATTTCTGCAAAATCTTTTTTGCATGTCATTTGGTAAATCAATTCTTCTAATTGCTAAAAAATAGTCAGGTCGTTTGGTCCGATCATAAAAAAGTGATGTATACAGTGTTCCCGCGATTGCTGTGACAACCTCGGAGATATTGAGTTTCAGGAAACGAAATGATACTACGTTTTTTTACGTGTGCCGAACATAGATTACTTGGACAACTTTTCCATGTGTAAACAACGATCCTGGGTAAACAACAGTGCTAAGCGGGAAATTGTTGTATTGTACTAATGCTATTCCATGCCTGAGAATGATACGTCAAGTATCATAAAACCCTAATTTAAACACCCTAATACCTTAATTTCTTTGTAGTGCGATCGACCGCCCAAGGGGAACCCCCTAGTAGTGGGGATATAAAAGTCACATCATCCGCATACCCGAAAGTCACATCAATCGCGGGAACATTGTACTGCTTTAAAGTGCGTCCAAATATGTACTTTCGTGATTCACTGTACGTCTCTTCGTAAGATTGCATACTATTGTATGAATTTTATCAATTTTGGACGAATTGAAAATCTGACTTTTCGTCTGAGGATTTTGGACCACTGTGTGGCGACTTCTCTCCATTGCATCGACTCGCCACGTGTTGCACCTCGTGCAATTGCGTGCACCAACACGTAAAGAGGCTCGTCCCTCTATCCCTGACGCCGGCACGCGGTTTATCCTTGCCGTCGCTGATATTCCCATCGCCTTCTCCTCGGTCCCCCATCCTCATGGGGGTCTCGCATTCCCCCTCGTATAAGGGCCGAGTACATTAAAGTCAATGAGCAGGATGTAGAATCTGAGAAACGCGGCGGGTTTTATTGGTGTTACCTCCGTGTAACATTTCGACCCATAGTTCCTGATTGTTTTATAGCTGCCTAACCGGAGGACCCTTGGTACTACCATGCGCCATTACGCGACTACCTTTTCGCCCTTTATTATTTTCCATTTAGCTGAATTACCTGCGCCTCGCTCTTTCTTGCGACGTTGTAAATACGTGCAATATACTACCGATCCGCCGAGCTATTTGCTGTTCCGCTCGGAAAGGTCGAATGAAGCTATTCGGCCGGTCGTAAAAAATATTAATCCCATCGCGAAACTGTCTGTCGATAACTACTGCCGACGTTAAACTTGTTTCTGTACTTTCCGACTTTCTTCCAGCTGAAATAACTGTCATAATTTCTGGTGTCAGTTTTTCCTATGATCTTTGCATAGATCTTCCAAGGAGAAGTCTGCGATTGTATGACGTGTTCAATTACTCCGTTAATTTGGCGAAAAGTAAGGAGTTACTGTTAAGCACAGGTTTGCTCCGTTGCGACGCGTTTGACGATCTTTTTAACGTCACGTTTCCGTCTCAATTGCTTCGTGACGTATCTGCCACCAGGCGGCGATAAGTCTCTAGCTAATCGTCAGCCAATGAGCGAGATGATAAAATAGTTTCCACTGCTCCCGAGCGCGTTTCACAGTTCAACACTCGCGCAACTTTATAGAGGGAAAGCTGTATTATTTAATCCTCCAGTAACACAGTTACATTCCCAACATTTGAAAGATGCTATCTCAAGACGCGCCAATAACGCGTTTAAAGTTATGACGCGAAGTTTAGAGCGGCATAATTCGTTGTTACAGCTGTAACTTCATCCATAATTCGAATTTATGATGCTCCTTATACGGGGTGTTTCATAATTCATGATTCGAATTAGGTCAGGTCGATTTTATGGCTGGACATAAGACGAAAATCAAGAATAACGAAATTGCGCGGAGACTTTGTTTTCAAGAAAATTAAATTTGAATATCAGTCGAGTACACGCGTTCTTAATGAATAACCCATGTCACGGATTTCACTACAAGATGCTGCTGCGACGGTTTACTATCAGAAACAAGTCCTGACATTGTACCATGTACAAACATGGTCGCAAGAGTATCTTGTAGTGAAATCCGTGACATCGGTTATTTATTAACTCTTAGCGCTCGAGTGGTGACTCAGAGTCGCTACTAAGAATTGCTGTACCATTATTCAAAGTATTGTTTACATTATTAAATATGTTGGCATAGCTAATCAATTACTAAACATTTAAGTATTGTATGAGGTATTATATCAATTTCATATCTATCAAATGAAAAAAATCATATAAAATGGAATTATTCTATATATAAGTCGGAAGAAACAACCACCAACCAATTTATCGGCATTTCCGCGTGCTTGTGCTGCCACCTAGCGGCCATCACTGCACACAAAATGCCGACACTAACCTGTCAAAAACACTGGAAATCGCTCAACATTAAACATTTATACCTTTTGAATCACAGATCTTCCAGGATCGAAACTTGGATTTCTCACATCTTCTCGTTCAATCTAGTGGATAGCATAGAAAAAAGGTGAAAATTTATAGGAGAAATGCAAAAATTTCTGGTTACGCAAGGAAAAGAGCAACCAGGACGCGTGTACACGACTGATATGTAAATTTCATTTTCTTGGAAATGAAGCCTCTCCCACGCAATTTTGTTATTCTTGATTTTCGTCTTATTTTCAGCCATAGAATCGACCTGACCTAAGCCAGATCTAATTTGTACCATAAATAATAAATAATTAAACACCCGGTATGTAAGTGTAGGATACTTTCATTATATGTAGTTATGTACCTTTCCAAATGTGTTATAAAATTATCTTCGTGAAATTAAAAAGCATACGAGACCTCGACTTATCACATGCCTATTACATAATATCATTCTCGATGTTCTATCAAAATATCTTTTCTGCAAAAATAATTCTGCACTTACTTATATTATGTACGTATTTATTGTATATAATTATATAATTGTATTATTACGTTCCGGAGTGTGGCCTATTGGCTCATCACCAAGATTGCTACATAGTACTGTTGAATCGTTGTTTTGCACATTCTCAGCTGTAAATTGCAAATGTTTCAAATCTGCTAAATAGCCATTTGTAAGTAATGTGTTCACACATATTCGAGACCACATGACTGACATTAGATCATCACCGACCATCCAAGTAACAAATATTAGCTATATTAGTCATGTTAGGATTAACCAGATTATTCGTGTTGACCATTAGATTGCAGATTTTATACATTCATGACAAAACTGTGTAAGTGCAACGTAAACAGCAAGTGCAAGCAGAAAAGCCACACAAGTGAAAGAGTTTCTTTTATAATGATTTTAAAACGTCGAAAATAGTACAACGTTGCTCCTAAAGTGCATTACATAAGTTTAGGAGCAACGATGTACTATTTTCGACGTTTTAGAATCATTCAAAACAGAAAGAGCTTTTTACTTGGCTTCTACTGTTCCTAATTGATGCTGGAAATTCATATTTCCTATGAAGATTCACAGTCTATTGATCATATTGGTCATATTAGTAATTTGTAGACAACGGATTTTATACATTTATGACAAAAATGAGTAGGTGTAATTTAAGACAGTAAAAACATTAGAAGTATTTAAACATACTGTTATGTTAGTTTCAACCTATTAAACATATTAAGACGAAAAATAAATTGCTACTTCACTCCAGTTTGTAGCAATCCAGGAAGAAAATTTCAATTTTGTATTGTATTACAATATACATTTAAGTATTGTATGTGATATTATATTAATTTCATACTCATACCAAAGAAAATAAGCAACATAGAATACAATTATTTTAGCTCGAAAGAAGTGTTTAATTTTCAGGTTAAAGTAGCTCCGACTGCAAAGGGTTAAATATCGTTAGATGTCGAAGATCAATCAACGAGAAGTAGCTCGGCAGCACTTCCACCGAAAGACGGCATTCGTACAAACTCGCTGAATAATTAGAATTTGTAAGCAACCGTGTAGGCATTCGTATGTGTGCTTCGTGACCGGCGACGACGACGCCGCGGCTGTTTTATATTGTGCCCGTTACTACGGTGAGTGGTGTGCAACTTCATTAAAGCCGGGTGCTTACAACATCTTTCGCGTTTTCGCGTACTACTACAAAGTTACCAGGAGAAGGAGGGGCCTGTCGTTGATCGAGGAACGCTTGACCCGCACTCGACGGGTCTACGGAATTACCAACCACGTCGGCCAGCATTATAATTGTTCGCCGAACCATTCAATACTTCCACGGGAACGTAATTTACGGCTATTAGGCTGCATGCATTATTACTTGGGCCGGGACTGAATGGCGCAAATCCCGACTGTTCCAGTTCGGCCTTGCCATACCTCGCGGATTAGACTCGGCCAGTAGAGAGCAGACTTCATCGTGAGCTCCTAATCAGCTTTTCCTTTGATCCGCGGCAGCAACAGCGGGTCCAATACTTCTCGAATACCCCGCGCGTGTATGCACAGAAGATCATAAGCCGCGATCCACGGGCCGCAGGTGGTAAGCAATCTGGCGCGATTAACACGATCGAGCGCGCGTGTCGAATAATTACTCATTCCCCGTAGCCACGGCTCGCTCGCTCGCTCGCGCGCAAGCACGATCATCTCTGTGTGTGTGTGTGTGTATATTCATGCCGACGTGGCACCGATCGCGGCCTGCCGTGTTACGACACGCAAAATCTCGGATACGAGCGAGCCACGACGATCGTTTATCGATCAGCGTTCTCATTAAATCGCCCCCTGGGTCCGTTGCTGCCCCCTTCCGCGAGTCCGCGTATTATAACGCATGGCCGAACGCAGAGGCGCGTCCATGCATAATTAAAAATTCGTATCGAGCCGAGGCACTCGATGCTTTTTGCATGCGGTCCACGATCGCGTCGATGACGGGGGAACGCGATGATACGGGTTAAAAACGTGTCGTGAATCTACAAAAAAAAAAAAAAAGAAAAAAGAAGGAGAAGAAGAAAAACAACACGCGCACACATATCTCGCTCGCGCTCACACCTTTTCACCTGTTTTTCTCCGTGATTTTTTTCGTCGAACCTGCCATGCCGTGCCGATTCGATTACACCAGAGGTAGGGGGAATTACCACGGCGTTCCATCGGCAGCGTTTGCGCAATGCGCGAAGTGCAGCTGTGCACGTGTATTATGTTAATACGCCGCGCGTACGCATCGATGTTGCATCGACGCTAATTTCGACGACGCGTAATAATTTGCTGTGCTCGGCTCGGCTCGGTTACGTTGACCCGCTGGTAATCGCCGGCGAATTATGGGCGCGTGTGCTTGAACGTTTCCCGACGGAAACCGTTCGACTTAATAATTTTCTGTCTTTCGCCGGGTCGACGGAGTCGCGGGGCCCCGGCAACCTATCCATTTACGACTATTTAAATTGTACGTAGAAAGCATACCTACTACATGCTACAGGCCAATTACACGACGCAGGCATTTCGTATCTCGGACAATGCCGATGGCACGGTGTATCATTACGCCTGTATATAATAAGTTCTCCCGAGCCACGAGTCACGGCTGCCTCGCCATGCAAATCCGGGCCCCGTTAGAACCTTCGAATCGTGAGAAAAATACCACGCCAGGTGCCCAGCTGAATTTACCTACGCGAAACTCAGCCACGGAACGAGCCGGTAATAGACGTCCGCGGTGAAAACCTGCTCTGAACCACCTTCTTCGAAGCCGCGGCGAAATCTATTTCGTGGTAAGCGAGCTGGCCGGTAATTAGTACTCGTAAAATTGTAGTCGCAACAGAACGCCGCCGCGCCTCGCCGCGCTGCTGCCCGGATCGGCCACTACGGAAAACGCAACCGTTTCCGGACCTGGAACACTTCCGTTTTATGTTGCACAATCTTTAGAATGAATGTTCTTTGTTGTTGGGAGTAGCAGATTTTCCACGTACAGTGACTCGTATAAGGTAACTGTTCCAGCAGTTCGCCATTTAGCGGAGTTCTTGTAGTGCCGGACGCTTGAAGTTTCTCTTGAATAAACAGGAAAGAATAATGTTTTAGTCTCTTTATTCTACATTATTTATCTGTTGACTGCGGATCCTTGCGCATTTACGAAGAAACTGATTGGGTGCAGTATAAAACAGTAATAGATCACAAAAATTCCAGAACATTGTAACGTTGTTCTGAAACCAATTTTTATTTTATTCCTGCTTCTATATATATAATATTATAAATCCAATTAAAGGAACAATAAGGTAAAGGTACCAGTAGTTGACCATCGTATAGAAAAAAACATAAAAAATAAGATTTTTATAAGCTGTGGATTTTTTATGAAAGTGAATCTCGGATGCCTTGCCGTCTGTTGGTTAAATTTCAAAACAATTACATGCGAAGTGAATTATCCATAGTAATAACAGGCGCGTCTGAATTCATTACGGTTAGTAATATGCCGATATATTTCTATTTCCTTAACGTTTCTGTTAAGAACAGCTGTACGGTTCAGGTAAAAAAATCCATACGTTGTAAACTTTTCGCGACTGAATTATTTGCTTTTTAAATTCTCACAGAGTTTTATAAGTGTTAAGCGCATTGTTTTTGTTATTCTAACTTGAAAAACAATAGTATATATTAGGTGGTCAAATACTGAATATTGTTTTTGAACAATTTTCAGAAGTTGACAGGCGTGATCAATTACTGACGTGGCTCATTTAAATTTGTTTACGATCTATAATGTATCCATTTTACATCTATGATTGTTAGGAGTACAAAATATAATTCTAAATTTTTTTTGTAGCATGCTGTGTTTTAGAGGATAACCACTTGGTCAACTATTGACTGCATTCGCGGTCAAGTATTGTCAAAAAGGACAAAAAAGTGTCCACTGTTTTAAAACAGCCATGTGCGTGACATTATAAATACCAACGGAAAATTAAAATGTATTTATTTAATTATTTATTTCAGAAATTACTTCATTACTTATCGGGATTACTTAACTTTTTATGGAATTGATTTGTTTTATTTCTTAGTTTATTCTTTAATCGTAATTTGTGCTGATAATTGTTGAAACTAAATGATAGTAAAATGATTCCCAATACTACTGCTTTAACCCTCTTTCTAGTATATAAGTGGTCAACTACTAACGCGAACAGAAGGTCAATTACTAGATTTTTCATTTTCAAGAGTGGTCAACTTCTGAAGCAATTACTGAATTTTCAAATATGTTTCTTAAATTTGTATAAGTAAACTTTTTTTAAAAAGTGGCCTTGGTACATAATCTAGAAGACTTAAAGAGTGCCTTCAGGCATCGACTTTCGCTATTTGATGACAGAGTAAGTGGTTACTATTGTTCGCGTGGAAAACTTCTCTTAACTGGTCAACTACTATACTACCTTTACCTTATAATCAATAGTATAATAATAGGTAACTTAACTCTTAAGTAAGCGTTAAACTTTGGTATAAGATTTTGAGAGATCATTAAGTGGCAGCTAGTACCGGATACAGTAAAACTTACAAACTTACCTCGGTACAGTTTCAGTATAATTTACAGTGATCACTAGACTGCGGATCTTTATGCAAAATAAAAAATGTTTGCATCGATTGCAAGATTTTTTCGTCTTTTAATTATCTTATTAAGGTTAAACTAATACACTGGTGGCCCTAAATCTTTTTAATATGTCCACTGTTTTAAATTGTACGTGCCCCTTTTTGTCTTAAATGAATTAATATTATATTCCCGAACATTCCCGAACATTCCCTGTTCCAAATCCAAGCCTTGTGTGCCCATTGTTGGCAGTTTGGACTGAGTTTGGCAGTTTTAACTCCAGTCTTCTTCGTTGTTTACCAAACACACTACGCAGGGTCTCCTAGTTTTGGTTTATCTCTCTTAGTTTCAGTGTTTTCTTTCTATTGCCTCCACTATTTACCCTTAAGTAAACTATTGGAGCTGCTCCGGCCCCATTCGAAATACTGACAATTGTTTAATGTGTAACACTTGCTTGGTATTATGACATTTTAACAAATATAATCCAAACGCAATAGCAATTTCAGTAATGCTCATATAAAGCTACATCGTATGCTAAAAGAAGTAATCTAATGGTAAAAGTAATCTAAACTGTTGGGAATCGTCAGAGACCCGACGATAAACAAAGCAAGGATTAATAGCTGTTCAAGTTAAACAATACATATTTAGATGCAGCAGATAAATAAGTTCATAGGTTTTCGCCTTTTTTGAGAATTTTTCGAGAAAGAAATATTGTGCATTCCACAATTTTTGGCATAATATCTTTAGTCGTTGGATTTTCCATGTCCGCATACACTTTTTAAGTTAAACAGTATGTTGGCGCAGTAGATAAATAACGGGTCTTGTTTAAATACACGGGTTTTCTGTTATTTGGAAACTTTTATCAGGAGAAAAATAATGTTTATCACAAAAATAGATATATATTATTAAAGTACGTGCGTCGAAGTTTTGAAAAGAATGTCGCTTGTTTTTGCGCCGCGATTCGAACAGTGCTGCGCTAATTTGAATACTTCGTCCGCATGCTCCCCAGATTTAAGTATCATTTAATATCACCATAAAATATCGTTCTCATCATTCCAAAATGTTGTTCGCAATTAAATTTTGCTGCTGCTCCGCCACCAAAATAAACCAGCAACAAAATTCTAACATTTAGTAAATCGAAATTCGATTAGTAAATCGAAGGGTTAAAACAATGAGAAAAATGCCTGTCGTCCTCAAAGATTTCTTCCAAGTTTCCCGCAAGCGAAATCGCGTATAATACTCTGCGTTGTTGAAGTCCGGCTAGCATAATTATTTCGAACCGCGGACGATGCGTCGTATTGGTACCGACATCTGCGTTCTCAATATTTACGAGCACTATTATCGTTCGACAATAGGAGAAGTTATTTCGAGCACTGTCCTCCTATCTTCGATTTTTCAATGACACTTAATTGGCAAACATCCTCGGTCACGACCCAACTTTGTTCTCCGTTCCCTCGTCCCGAGGCTTCTTCCCTGCCACGGCTATCATCCCCAACTCCCCGCCTATTCTCCCCATTTTTTCCTCGGTTTCCCATTGCACGGTCTATTGTGTTATTATTATCCCAGTCTGCGTCGCGGTCTCGGGTCCACGGTGTTATTATTACCCACGAGCGCAGGAGGTCGTCCGTAACTATCGACGACGGGCGGTAACTTAATAATACTTCGCTACGTTAGCCTAATGGGGGCTGCTGAGCGTGTAAGCCCACTAATTTACCGCCCTTTTTCTCTCTCTCTCGATCTTCATATCCCTTCTTCCCTTATTGTTCGCTTCGTCTCTGTCCTTCTCCGCTCGGGGCCATACGAATAGAGGAGATCACCCTATCGTTCTTCGCCCATTTCCAGCCTCTCGTCCTCGATTTCTCACACCCTCTCAGACTTCCCTGGATTTCTCTTTTTTATTCACAAACGAGCCGAACGGACGGAGACTGGGCACCCGCACCCAGTCGCTACCGGTTCATAAAAGGCGCGTGTTAAGCAAATAAATAAATTCTACGGTGGCGCGTCAGCGTCGGTAACGGCAGCGGCCGGGGCCGTTCGGTGCCGGTCTACCAACGCAGAAGGATAATACGGGACGCGGTAGGGAGAAGGGCAGGCATTTTCCCTAACGTCGACTTTCATCGGGAATTTATAACGCGGCTGCTGCTTCCGTCGTAATCGGATTTACGCGATCCCGAAGAGAGAGTATTCATCGTCCCTTCGCGTTCCGGATCCGAGCAACCAGAGGGGGTGGGTGTGCGCGCCTATTCTCACGATTGATCCTGCTTTTTAAAGCTGTTTACACCGAGGCGTCGAGTCGATAAATACCGCGCGCTGCGAGACGCCCAGGAAAAATTGCGGAACCCTCCCGCCTGTCTGGCCGGGCGATCGCCGGGTATATCTACCCGTCGCCGCAAGAAAAACTGATCGCCGCGTAACCCGCGTTATCAGTCGCGGGCACGACGTAGAACGCGAAACCGTCTGTAAACACGGTGCCAGACAGTTTGTCTGCGCCAGGCGTCGACGCCACCGGAGGAAAAAAAAAAAGGCGCGCACAATAATTACCGATCAAAGAGCAGCTTTGGCTTTGTTGGCTTTCAGCGGGGCTCGTTGTCGTATCGGTGACGATAAGGCGAGCGACGGCGGTGGGAAAAAGAAACACGTGGGGCCGGGGTAAAGACCAGAAGCCATGGGTATCAGGGAGAAAGGTAACGGCGAACGCGTGTCAAAGTCTGCGAACGGCAGAGATAAGCGCATTATGAACGCGACTGGTAGAAGACTGTCGTCAATGCGATAGGTACATACATACATTCATGCACGCATACGTACACAGAATGTATCGGAGAATACGAGGGCCGCTAACGGTTGGGTTTGCGCTTGTCTGCGCTCCCTGCTCGTACGATGGTAACTACTTAACGCTTTATCGAGCACGACGAAACGGTGACTACTCAGTTTCGAAAGTTCCGAGCCATGGGAGGATCCGATAACGATCGTAAAATTTCCGCTCTCGTCGCGACAATGGCCACCCCCTTCTCGTTCTCCCTCTCTCCGGCTCTCTTATTCCCCGTTTCTCTTTCTCCCTCCGGCTCGCGGTCTTTTCTTCTCCCCCGTGCTACGAACTTGTGTCTTTGTCTCCCTTCACAAACGGTCGGAATAATAACGGAGCCCGGGTAGGTTGTGTGTGCACGACGTAGGCATACACAGAGCACGTACACTCCCGGGAGAAGTCTTTCGAGCGAGCATAATGGCCCCAACACACCTACGCTCGATATCTGCATACGGGGTGCGCCGCAAGAACGATCGTTGCCTCCTTCAACGAGCAGCAACGTGGCCAGCGAGCGATTCTCCTAGCCGGCACCGAGGCACCGAGACAATACACCGTTTATCTTCGATCTGAGCCGGAGGAAGGAAAGAGTGGTCCTGGCTCGTACATCACGCGGAGCTATGGGAGCCGATAAATTACTGTTAGGAAACCTGGTAAACCGGCAACGAGTGTACTCGCTTTTCAGATCGCTATTACGCGGGTAATGCTTCTTTGCCTCTCGCGGTGACAGGGATAAGGGGGAGTTCCCGTTCCCGCCGGCGGATAAACGCATTGAAACCCGCCCGGGCGGAGTATATGATTATTTTGTTCGACGTGAACGACGATTGAATCTTGAGAGGACAGATAGCTCCGGTTCCAGGCATCTGCTTTTGCGAGAAGATAGTCGCGACAGCCTGTGTTTCTCGGCTTCTCCGATGTCGTTTGATCTATGAGCGTTTCACTAAAAATCACCAGCTTGGATTTCAACAGATACGCGGCACATGCTTCTCTTCAAAAGTACAACAGCCTTTGAATAGTGAATTTTACAAACTGTTCTAAATTTCTTTGTTTAAGGGCTGAAATTACAGGAAGATGTGCAGCAATTATGATCGTCCAGTGTGTAGAAAAATTCAGTGTGGCAAGCTCTCTCTTGCACAGAAGTTGTAACACACATGTATGGAGGGAGGACAATGATTCCTATACGCAATCAGAGTAGAGACAGCACCTGGGGAAGCTAAAGCATCTGGCAAAAGATTGTGAAGGTGTAGCGGGAATAAATATAAGTATAGAAAAGATAGTACAAGATAAAAGAGTGGGAGAAGTACTATACTGGCTCAGAAGTATCGAGGGAAAAAAGAAAGAAATAATCAAGAGGAGAGAAGGAGAGGCAATATTAGATGCAAAACATTAGGATAAATTAACATTGATTATAGACAATAAGGCATAGGGTATGGCATGGGATATGGATGAATCTTAGACCATATACAGTATACCTATAGACCCGGCACAGGTATAGTATGTGTATAGGAAAACCGAGAGTACAGCTCGGCAAAGATAAACGTACCGCGTGACGTCACAACATAAGTCTTAAGATAATTTCAAAATGACTGAAACGGCAGATCGACGCCAAACACTACTACTATTGCAAGAAATAGATACTAAATTCAATGTTATTCCTTCCCTGAATGATTGTAATAGAGTATTCATCAAATCATGATCATGATCAGAAATCATGTATGGACATTTTTAATTTTTTAAATTTTTCAACGGTTTTGAATTTCATTTACCCAATTTTTTTGTAAATGCATAAAGATCCGCAATCTAGTACATAATAAATAATCACACAGAAGCGAGATAAATGTAAATTGTGTAAAACTAGCAGTACTACCTTAAAACGTTGTAAATGTTGTCAATTTATATGTAAAAAACCATTTTGTAACCTGCATAATATGCGAAAGTTGTTAATATCTTCAGAATCGAATATCGCGCTATTACTACACTTTATTATACTTCATTGTAATATCTTAATGAAACATATAACGGAAAGAATGGACAGGATAATTTCAATACAGGTATGATCATACAGGTATAAATTGTGGGATGGTAACTGGACACCAGGTTGCAGCAGAATTAAAAAAAGTCCAAGTTTTAAATATTTTGTGGCATGGCTCCTGCGGGGAACTCCTTAATTTACATTGCACAAGGCAGCCTGTACGACGGCATTATGATTTTGCACGGGTATCAATATTACCTTGGAAAGCTAGCATGATGCACAATACGCGATCCTCTGCGCAAAGTACGTATAAATAGCTAAAATGTTCTTTTTACGCGTCGACTTGCTCCGCAAAACGGTCGGATACGAGCGTGCGGGTTCCGGTTGCCTTGTACCATCCGATCTGATTTAATTTTACATCCACGGGAAGCGGGTCGAAAAGCTTCCGAGGCTTTTCGTGCAATCTTCTGCTGCGCCACCGTTTCCGTCTTGCTGGTCGGGCAATCTCCGCGTGGCCCCCCGGGTCACGAGTAGTAGCCGAATCGGATGGCAGTAAATAACGAGAGGTCCTCTCGAGAAACTCGAACCACCGAGTTTGAGTGGTCGAACGTAGGTAGACGCAATCGACCAGCGGAATCGAAATTCGATGCCGCGCCCGAACACATGCCCTTGTATTTAGGGGTTAGTTTTCAGGTCCGGGATAGAGCAGAAGAAGCAGGCTTAGACCTCTCGACAACCGTCCAAGAGGATAACGGTCCCGTCTCGAGTTTCCACGTACGACAAACTAGTGCGTTTCTTTTCTTTCCTCGATGCCTGTCGACCAACAGATCCCGCAATCCATTATTCTCGAACAGGAAATATTTTGCAAACCACCGAGAAACAACTTCGAGGCGGACAACGATCTTGCGATGCCGACGTCGATATCGACTCGAGCCTTAAACATTCCAGACGTAAAAGCACGCGCGTATCTCCTACTTGCGTATCATTGGTTATCGATACACCGATTACGATTTCACATCCCACGGAAAACGTAATCCCAACGGACTACGTTATCCGCATAACCGTTACTCGCCGAGCAGAGAAAAAAAAAACCATATCGCTTAAGGCTTAAACTACATCTCCTTTTACCTTAATGGTAATTACGCATTTCACGAGACCAGTAACTAGCCGAGGCGGAACCGCGCCGGTAGCCTCCGCTGGAACGTAATAATAATGTAATCGTCTGTTAAAGACTGCCTTATAATTAAGGCTTATTAATGATTCCGTCGAACGGAGGAGACACTCGGCGATTCGCGACAGCGGAGAGCCGGGACGTTGCGTCGTGTCTCGCTTCGACAACAAAAAATTACTTTACATAATGTATCTATTCCTGGTTCGAGAGTTATTAGAGCCAGAGGGAAAGGAAGAGGGAGAGAGTGGCGAACGGTGGGATATCAGAGCGAGAGGGGAGCTCGATGTAGGTACTACGCGAGCATTGATACCCCCGCTTCTGCGGTTATGTACTACATCCATTAAAGCCATATGCACGTGCGAAGGTACCGACGATGGCGAGGGCAAGTTTGTACGTACCTGACGCTAATACGTTCCGCTCGCATCTGCATAAGGCAACACGAGCCAAGAAGGGACGACGAGAGAGAGAGAGAGAGAGAGAGAGAGAGAGGGGGAGACAAGAGTTACCTAAAAGCTCGACGAAGATCGTTCAGACCGGTACTAATTATTTCTCGTTTCTTACACGCTCGTTAGAGTTTCTTATATTAACCGTACACCCGGCTAGCAAAGAGAGAAAAGACGAAATCAAGATAGACAGAAAGAAAGAAACGAAGAAAGAGCGATTTCGCCACAGATTGATCGATTTCTTGCCGCGGATCAGAAGCTGCTAAGCCACTCTGCGATTTTTTCCCGGGGAACTCGTTAAAACCCCGTAGCAACACTTCGCCGGGCTGTTAATCTTTCGCAATCGATAACGATCTACGAACCGCGTAACATGACGTTTCGTCCTATTTACTTTAAGTCCATCTATCAGGCCGCACTCTCTGCCCTTCTTTCTATTAAATCCTCGGACTACTCCGCAACGAGAAACCGTTTATTACGCTCTTTCCGGTTCTTTCGTCGACGATCGCCGAGCCTCCGAGAGCGATCTTTTGATCGAGCGATAGAACTTTCAGGATGGAGAGTCTCGAACGTGCTTCGGTTGCGGAAAGAATCGGCTCGGCGCGAGAGTTTAACGGTAATATTTCCGGTTATTATTGCCAGTTATTAGCAGCTAATATACCTCACGGATTAATATTTTATCGGCTCGTTTATCTGGCTCGTCGGGAAGGCCGCAGTTGCTAAGTGTCGGGTCGATAATTACCAGAAATAAAACTGACAATGAGTCGGCTGATGCTGAAATAAGTATTTATTTGGAATAATGTCTCGTTTCTGTACTTCCGGTTAGATCTCCAGCGGAGGAAATGCATCTCGAGTGGGAATTAGCGAATATGTTTTGATAATAACTCGTTACGTATAATCCCCTCTTGGAAGATAGATATAGTTCTCAACTCTTCGAGCAATTTATTGCATAGACGTAGACTAAGGAAACAAATCAGTCAAGCACGTTTCTAAGCCGCAACAACGCGAGCAAACGATCTAATTAATGTTTTACTGTATCTTAATTACGTCAAATCAAATCAAGTTATACGTATACGAGCGTATAAAGTTATATTAATTAAATTGCGAATTTAATTCTTACGTATTTTATAAAAAAAAAGGCCAACCAGTATATGATTAATAGATAAAATAAAAATGTTCTGCATGGATTGTGGAAAGCAGGAACAGAATAAACAGACAAACAGACAGACAGACAACAAAGCGAACTAATAAAAACGTGGTAAAAATTAATTTCATCCGGTAATGATTTTGTTGCATTAAAAACAACATTACAATATTCTTATCTTTTACTATTTTATATTTCACCCAGGCAATTTCTTCAAAAATGCATGAAAATCCGCTATGTAATGATTAATAAACTTTCGAGATATTCGAGTTCGAATATAAATTCCTCGTTACGGATCTGAAAGCAAAGACATGGCAGGACGTTCATTTTAATCTCGAATCTTCGAATGCACTGACGTATGCAGAGTGGCCCAATTAAAAGTAGCCGCTTAAATTTCTCCTTCAATTGTAACGATATAGTGTTCGCATATGCAGTGGATAATCAAATTATAATTAAACCATTTGGCCGGAGCTTATCAGGTTGAATATACACATATAGTTAAGTACGTACATGCGTTACAAAAATATACCAACCATTATCCGCGGAACGAGCTACACGGGTGCCTGAGTATTAAAAATTATATGGATTATAACCAATTTGCAGCAAGGTGTAGTCTACAGGATATCTCGACGTTAACATAAGTTCTTCATTTAATTTGCCTTAACGATGTTACCGATAAATGGTTAAGTATCAATAAGATATCGATAATATATCGATAATTGATAGACGCACTACCGTAAGGCTGAAATTAAATGTAAATTGTATACGAGGTGCGTTCAAAAATTAACGGTAATTTTCATTTTTCGGAAAAAATTGTAATTACACGTCTACATGAATGTTGGAATCCCCTCCAAATAGTCTCCATTAGATATTACACACTTACGCCAGCGCTTCTTCCAATCCCCGAAATACTTCTGGAACTCGATCTTTGGGAGATAGTTCTTAAGGAGGTAGACTCATTTCTAGGATTGTAGAAATGATATGAACTGTTGTGTGAGTTTTATCAACGGCAGCTACTCTCTACACTCCTTACTATTATCTTGCAACCCACGTTTTTCGTTTTAAATCTTGCAAGTATTTTCATAGCTATTAAAAATTCACAATGTGTAAGGGGTTAGAAACCTGTATGGGGCTAGGAAAAATTATTTTATACTTTTTAGAACGTTTTAAAAACGTGGTACATATATTAAACATTTTTTATATATAATTATAAAAATATTTAAATTATATTTAAACATGAAGCTGTGCATTTAGTTATTTTCATAAAACTGCGACAACTACATGCTGCCGAATAATGCAAATTACGCTTCCTAAACGTAAAAGTAGGGATTTTGCGGCGATTGCGGCCTAGATTGATCTTCTATCTAGCGCTTTCGACTACTGAAAAATCGCATCTTTGCATTATCGTGAAATGAGAAGGCTCATCCTGCACCTTTGCAATACTGGAAACGAGAGTAATCTCATCTGTGCTTGAAAAACGACGACTCTCTAAGGTTCTCTTAATTTTTTGGAACAAAACAAAGTCACCCGGTTGCCATATCTGGTGAATATGGAGGCTGGGGCACCATTACAGTGTTGGTTTTGGAAAAGATCACGAACGATCAATGAAGTGTGAACAAGTGCATTATCGTGGTGCAAAAGCCACGAATTGTTTCGCTGATCGTACCAAGCCACATGTAACTTTCTCTAAACATCGCATACGATAACCACTGTACAGAAACTTTTCCGACACGTTTGCCAACACAACAAAGAAAAAATTGCGTGAACCGGACTAATACAATCCCCGAAATTACAAAATTTCCGTTATTTTTTTTAACACACTTCGTATAAGATAAATTCGCAGGTTCTGCTGGACAGCGGAGGAAGGCGAGCAGAGTAAAAGTTTTAGTTGCGAGCACACGGGCGGGGAAGATCCGCGGAATCGATTCTTTCGTCGGGTAGAACCGTAGATCGTGAGAAACGCGATCGAACACGGGTCGGTACTCGATCCTTCTCGCTCGCGTGCTCGCGCCTCGGCATTCCCGCGGCGCGGCAGTAATTAAGGGAAGAGAAAGAAGGTTATTAACGAGATCGAGCGATAAGAGTGGACGGTTCGATCGAATTAACGATGTTACACCGGCTCGCCGTAAACGTACACGCGAGAGTATCGCGTATGGCGGCGCGGCGTTGGGGAACGGGTGTAGAACGGGCGCGCAACAAGGAGAAACGGAGAAAGAGAGGGTGCAACGGTACTTGTGTGCACAGACGAGACCACCTACGTGTTAAACTTTCCTCCTGTGCAAAAGTCGACACGAATCGGTTTACACGCACGGTATCGCGGCCGGGTATTAATGCTTGCGTATGCTCGGTGCACGGTGCAGCGGGCTCGTTATCTAGCGCATAACGCCGCCGGTTCGCATGCAAATCGCAATGTGTGCAGCGAGAGAGTAGCGCAGGATATGGCGCGGTGGCACTCATCGCGCAGGAAAATATAGTAATCCAGTTCCACCTGATAAATTACGGCACGAAGGTAACGCTGTAATCGCCGCGGAGTGACGCCGTGGAACCGAACCGAGGTTGTGGAACGGAGTAGGAAATAATTAATGCGGGCACTTACGTGCCAGCAAATTCGAGCGGAAAAGTCTTCCGAGCCGCGCGCGGCGCGGCGGCGACGTGGAAGCGGAAGAAAGAAGAAAAAAGAAAACAAGAAAAAGCGTTGAAATTAATAACTCCGGCGCCCGCGCGGAAAGATGGGACGCGATACGAATTAACGCGTTCGTCATGAAGCGGGGCGTTTTAAAAGCTGTCGTGAATCGTGGAAAAACGGTGTAATCAAGAGCCGGGCCCCCGTCCCCTTTCTTCCCTTTCTTCTTCGTCGTCTGTGTCCCTTTTTTTCGCCGTAATGAAACGGTAAGCAAAAAGTCCACGCAACCGTTGTTACATAGTCTCCGGAGATTATCGCGGACCTTTTTATTCGCGTTTAATGGCAGAACTCGCCTCCTCCTCTTCGCTTTCCCCGCGCGCAAGCTCCGCAGTACGTATGGTATATGCCGAGCAGAGCTGTTCCGCGCTATCTTGTCCGGCAGATTCGCGGATCTATCGGTTTTGGCAAGGATAATTGCTCTGCGGATTGGAGCTCAGACAGCTTAATTGCATCTCCAGTACGCTTATCATTTTTCTGGAATGGAAGTACCGAGTATTTACACCCCTATTCACGTAGATACTGGATCATCGGACTGCGGATTTTATGCAATTATAGCAAAAATGAATTTGTCGAATGCAAAAGTAGGTCCACGACAGTGTCGCTGGAATCGACCAAAACTGGTCGTTTGAGCAGAGAGGGGATAAAACTGTATTCCCCTCGACTTCCCCGCCTGGCGACACTGGTTCACGGGACCAGTCACAATTGCGGGCTCTAATGTCTTTACGGGGTAAACTTTACTTTACCGGACTCAAAATTGGTACCTGTCTCCTACGAATTATGATGTATTTGATATCTAATCCAGTAGATTTGTACCCGGCGCGCATGCAGATCGAAGTTTCGATCCTGTAGGATCAATGGTTCAGGAGTTATGCTTGCTTAAAGTTGAGCAATCTGCAGTGTTTTTGACAGGTCACCCTATTGGTTTGTAGTCACGACCGCGAGCCTCTTACCTTGCCGCCGCCCCCCGACCTAATTCCAACCAATTCAGTAAGCGGCGTGCGACCGTCACAACAAACCAATATGGCGGCGCCTTCACCTGTCAAGAAACTGGAAATATGCTCAACTTTAAGCGACCGTAACTCCTCAACTATTGATCCTAGAGGTTCGAAACTTCGATCTGCATTCGCGCCGGCTACAAATCTACTGGATTACATACGAAATATATCATAATTCGTAGGAGAAAGGCAAAAATTTTGAGTCCGGTAAAGTAAAGAGCGGCCTCTTGACGAATTACAAAAAGGTTCTAATCACTGAAACCGTAAAATAAATGGTAGGTGAATTAAAGATATTAGAACCCGCAATTTTAACGGGTCCCGTGAACCTAGTTTTGTATTTGACGTATTCATTTCAATCGAAATAAAATTCTGTTTTGGTTGTGTTAGTGTACAGCTATTGGAGAACATATAGGCGTACAAAAAGGTTCTAATCACTGAAATCGTAAAAGAAATCGCAGGCCAATTAATTTCCTAAAAAAGGAGACACTTTATATGTATCTATCGTATGCCTATACATATGTTCTCCAATAAGGAAATTAACAAATTTGATAAGGCAAGGAGTTAAGATTGTAAAGATGTATCCACGTGGAATTATACACGATTAATTTAGCACTGCAAGCAAGGTAATCGTTCTATTATCCGAATACTGATGTATCGCTGCTATCGTAACAAATATGTATGCAGGTACATGTAAGTAATATTTATAAAATTACATGTTCTGTTTAAATATTTTTAGTGTCTTATCGCGTACTCGCTTGTCTGGTTCTGTAAATTGTTTTAATTAGGGTCTCGACTTCTTATATATGCCGGAATTAATTAAAACAGCGAGTTTGCTGCCAGAGGTAACACGTTATTCACCCATTGTTTTCCTAAAAAGAAATTGTATACACCAAATAGATTGCATTTAATGGTGTTCATTTAATGAATACATGTTTATGGAGTATTGAACTCGTCTTTTTACAAGGCTTTGAGTCATGCTGTGGAATACAATGTATGTGTATCTCGTGTATGCACAATCGTGTGTTGGGTTAAATTTCCATCAATTTCTTGTCCCCTGTCTTTATATTGTATATTCAATCTTTAACCCTATCTGTAGCGAGATAGCATCGCCGAGCGGAAGGCATTGACAAGTGGGAGAAGAGTGGGGCTAACACTCGTGTAAATTTAACCGAGCACTACTGTATAACATTTCGTCCACGCAATAGATACCGGGTTACCCGATAGCAGTTCTTATTGATCTTGAATGCGATCGTTAAACCGGTACTGTTACCGTCAACACGCATTTGCATTGCCTCGCGCCAGGCTAATAAATCCATTTCGTTTATTCGCGGCGGAGTGCGATCGCTCAGAAAGAGAAAGCGAAGCGTCACCGGTCGCGAATCCTCATTCCGTTTCTGTTACACGCATCGCTCCCGACAATCGGATGCACAGAGACACTCTCGTAACGAGTTCCCGGCTGGCGCGACATTAAGAAACGGTCGGAAAAACGGCCGGCAAACGGAGTGCTTTGGCGAGTAGAGGGTGGAGAGAGAGAGAGAGAGAAAGCAGGGTGGCACGGGCAAGAGAAAGTCGTGCCGCCTCGGTGGAAATGAATTTTTCATTTCGCGTTAAACTCGCGAAACGGTTCGTGGCTTAAAGCGAAGATTAAAGGGCGCCAGCCCGAGCTTCTCCTTTTTCTACTTCATGAAGTATAAGAGGAAACGATGGGGGTGGTGCCGCCCCATTATTTTTCATTGCTCGCGGAGCACGATCCTCTTCCATTTCCCGCGTTCCTTCCTATTTCCTTCCTTCCTTCCGACCCTGTTTCCATCCCGCCTGCTCCCCTCCGCGCGCTGCGCCGCGCCCCGCCGGCTCTCTTCGCTCCTTTCCACGGCTTCTTTGAGCAGCTCCTGCTTGGGCGTTTCCTTAAATTTGTATTACCCACTGAGTTACGAAGGGACGAAGCTGCCGCGACGGGACACGATCCTCGTGGATTATTCAATTGGACCGTGCAATTTGTTTCGCCCGACTCGGTCGAGCGTACACCGCCACTATTCCCCCCGCCGCGCCGTTCCACCGTCCATCGAAGGATTCGCGTGATCTCCCGCCGGTCATTGTGCCAAGTCCAGCGGAAAACGCGAGGAATCGCCGTGCCGCGCTACATTTATGGCCCGAGGAAATAGCGCGGACTCGATAACTGCTCGAGAAAAACGACTGACCCGTCGGCTTCTCGTTCGCGCTCTCTCCTTGTCGGTGCAACGGCTGTTATGAGTAATCTGGGAGTATTAGCGCCGGTATTCTTTGTAACAAGCCTCGCGCCGTCTCTAATGCGCATCACCATCCACAAGACTCGCTCTATCCTTTGTGTTGCTGGAAATAAAGAAATTTGTTGATATTTCCATACCAAAACATATTCTTTTCGGAAGCAAATGAAAGTGGTATTCACGTAATAACTAGACTGCGGATGTTTATGCAATCTCCAATTTTTATAGACAAATTTTGTCTATAAAATGAGAACAGTCTTTGTAGATCCAAAACAAAGAGCTGGGATTTTATAGTCCAGCAGTTTTTGAAAATTTTCATGAGCTATATGTGCATAAAGATCCGCACTCTAATACAGCAATCGCTCCTTCGTTGTCCTGAATCGAGGGCACGATCGTTGTCCAGTGCCTACCCACTCCACTGCCTGTCAACGAGAGGATTAGGCCTGCGTTAGGAGTGTGCGAGATAGACGAGGGACGGGAATTTCTCGCGAGATCGGGACGAAATCTCGAAAATATCTGGGAATCCCGAAATTTTCTCGGGAATCTTGAGAATTTCTCGAGAAATTCCCGTCCCGACGGGATCTCGCACACCCCTAGCCTGCGTGGATCCGGTCGCCAGATGTGTCCCAGGACTCTCCAGACCCGCGCAGAACGGAGAACAATAGGAAAGTAATATGGCAAGGAAATAAGGAGTTAACTAAAGCCAGACAGTTGACTGCTTTTGACTGCGAATGCTTTTCTTTGCCATTTAACTAGCCGTTTCACTAAAAACGCAGCCATAAATCGAAAATAGTGTCCGGGCACGGTCGTTGTCCGCTCAAACCCCCGGCCTTTGGACAACGAAGGAGCTTTTACTGTAATAACATACCGTTTCGTGTAACCGATGAATGCTGAATTCTGAAACTTCAGCCGCCCCTATTATCAATTTGACACGTTTTTAACTGCTTCCGAACGAGCAGTAAATTATGCTCTTCGTTTTTTTCTTAATAATATTGGCACAATCTTATTTTATCTAGGGGTCGTCATATTTATTTCTTTTTTATCGTCGTTTTTTGAACCATTGTGTTCGTTGTGTTCAAACCGAGAAACTGGTGCGGTTTAACATTCTGAAAAAACTGTTTGTTCAGAACATGATTTTAACTTAGTACATGTATGCATTGTATACGTACTGTTTGTAAGATGAAACAAGCCAACTTCAGTTTTTTCTGAAGACCAATGAAAATGTACAAAGAATGTTCAGACTGGTTTGTTTCAGAAGACCGTACAAATTTTTTAAAGAGGGTGTAGCGAAAAGGTGTTTGCTTAGGATTGAACTGTCGAACAATTCTCCAGGAAAGGATCCTTCTTCTTTCGAGAAACAATTGCAGTTTTCGTTTTCCGCTACAAACACTTTCCCGAGGGGTCTTGATTCGAGCCCCCCCGCGGGAAAGATCATCAAACAATCCATTTGATTTCATCCCTTAACGTATTCGATTCGCGTTCTATTACAAAGTAGTCGGAGATAATTAGGTGTGCAATGATATGCTATTAAGGGGAGATAAACCGGGGAAACCCCTTAATTAAGGAACCAGGGTGGGGGGAGAGCGTTTGAACGATCGCTAATTGATGTAACCGTGTACATTCGGAATTTCTATCGTGGTATGGTCCGACCGGTATCGTACCGTATCCATAACCACGGTGGGTTACGGGCGTTGTATTTCTCCGGAACTGTCTTTGCGCACGTCCTTTCGCCAGATGCCGTCGTCCGATATCGTCCTCCTCTTCCCCTTTTCAGCTTTGACCGGAGTTATTACTTATACCACGAGGGTATCGGCGGTTTATTTTGTCGACGACGTAAGAGACGTCGGCGGCTTGAGCGGGCAAAAGGAACGACGGAACGAGAGTAGCAGCAGCAGAGGAAGCGGAGCCAGGGGGTAGGGGCGAAGGATCTCTCCGCAGATTAGAGCGCGAATCAATATTGGGCAGCGAGGCGAGGCTTTTATCGGCGCTGAAAGAAATCCCCTCGCTTCCTTCTTCGAGTGGGCACCGACTTGGAATGGAAACCAGTGGTAGGAGACTGGGGCAAAGGAAAAACGAAGGAAACAGAGAAAGAGAGAAAGAGAGAGAGGGAGAGGGAGAGACCGCGAGGATAGAGTGATACGGCGACGAGAGGGTAAGGGATGAACAAGGATACAATGACGGAATAGAGAGTTAAGACGGAAAGAGACACGAAAGATGAAGAGGGGAGCGACGATGGAGACGAAGGATAAGCACGAAGGGTACGAGGGAGAACCTGAAGAGCCGCGCAGCAAGACAGGCGGAGAGAGACGGAGACAGGCAGAGAGAGAGAGAGGGAGTCGGAAAAGAGGGTGAGAGGAAAGGGAGAAGTAAGAGGACGAGGATTCCGTTCGAGCAACTTACCGGACTTCTACGTTCTCTCCACGGTCGAGGATTTACAGATTACGCGCTGGTAGACCGAGCTCCTGAGTGCGACCGAGAGAGAAATCAGTCGAGAGTGGCGACGTGTATCGGCGGGAAGGAGAAGAGGCGGGAGCCGCCCGGGAGCGAGAAGGACGGTATAAAGGAATGACACGAAGAGGGAGTCAAGGACCATCCGTCGCGATGAGTGCGACGAAAACGGAGCTATCGAGTCCGCGCGGACTGGTCCGACAACCGTCGGCCGACCAATCCCGCGGCTCCGGCCGCGCCGTTCAGCCAATCGGACGCCGGCGCGAGCATTACACGTTTATTATCGCGCGGGAAAAAGAAATGACTGTTTATAAATAATTAGAGAGGTTTTAATTAACCCCCGGGACGCGCTCGGACCGCCAGTATCCATCGCTGTTTTAATCGCTCGGTCGGTTTTACCATGGACGCCGGCGGCGGTGTCTATACAATTTACCCCTACCCCATAACCTATCCCGCTGTTATATTTGTAAAACTAAACTATCGATCGTCATCGGTCATTAAAACGCGACCCTTGTTCCCATTTCCTTCCACCGCCGGCAGACATCTTGTGTCAAGGTGTCTCGATTTGTATACACATGCGCGACGACGCGTGATATCTATACCCCGGCCTGTGACTCTGCCTCTGCGCCATACTTGCCCACACGATTTCATACTCCTTTTCGTTTGTATTTCTCTCTTCTCCCCCCTCTTTTTCTGTCTCGCTCTCCCTCTCTCTCTCTCTCTCTTTTCGACCGTCAAGGGTATTTGCCTTTTTCCCTCATCCGCCCCCAACTCCCCTCTGCGTCGCTCTGTCTTTCATTCTTTCTCTCTCGGTGCGCCGCAATGTCGGAACGGTGCACCGTCGCGCACGTATTATTAGAAAGCCTCGTGTCCCGGGCACGATCTCGGTTGTACCACGACCAACAAATACCTATCCGTGTAGTATTTTCCCCGTGAAAAATTCATCTTCGCGTCTTTGGCTTCCCCGCGGATCCGACAGGCAATTGCCTTCCGTTGGATGGGAATCACGGGCCTCTAAAACCTTTCCAAAGGCCTCCAACGGCGCGGACACGACAAAAGGGAAATCAAAGCGTCGTCGAGCAGTTTTTACGATCGAACGCCCCACGGGTTCCGCGGCGCGAGAGGGCTCTCTTTCTCTCTCTCTCTCTGTCTCTCCGCTCTCCGGTCCCTTTTTCTTCGCCACATTTTGGCAAAGCCTCCGTTCACGTCGGCCATCTTTCTTTCTCTCTGCTCGGTGACTCCGGTGTGTCTTTTCCATCGAAAAAAGACCCGCTACGCGAGATTCTTCGCTCGGTCGGGCACAAGAGTGAAACTCTTGCGGCGCGGCTCTCCCTTCCTCTCTTCTTTCCAGTGAATTTATCGCGGGGGAAGTTCCCGTGACAAAGGGGTAAATGACTTTCGAATATCTCAGGTTTTCGAACGCGTCAGCTGCGGAGAGCCGAGATTTTTGAGCGTGGGCCGACGACGATCTCTCACACTCGTCGACGCGACGTCGAGGCTAACATCGCCCCGCGCACACGTCTCCCTCAGGAAACGCGTTACTCTCGACACGACGCGAATAAAGCCCGTCCTATTTTGAAACGAGTCTCCCGGACGACGACGACGACGACGCGATGAAGAACAGGGAGCGCCCGAGAGTGCCCGAGCAGAGATTTTCATTCAGAAGGCGTCACGTAATCCACACACGCTCTCGTCGACTCCGCGAAATCGTCCAAGTTCCCCGGTATTTCCGGGGCGAATTTGACGACGACGCGTCCCGGCGCTCGGGTATGCGCCGCGCGACCCGCTCGTATTACTAAGAAGCTGGTCGCGGGAACTCATGGATCCTTCCGGAAACTTTCCCAATACCCGGCCCCGAAAAAATAAAATAACGGAGGAAAACCTCCAGACTCTGTTGGAAAATACAGTCCCGGTCGCCTCGCGTCGGAATCAAAACTCTGCTCGATTTTGACGCTGTAAAGAAATCTTTAACTCCATCTGAAACACTTGTACGAATAGTTTATGCGGTTAGGAGGATACAGTAATGTCTCGATATGTATTACTGTGTGAAAACTTTCAGGCCAAAATGTTAATTGGACGTCGAACGAAACTGAAATTTAACATTTAATCATTTTCGAACCAACGATTCTCAGTATTTTCTAGTTATTTTAGAATCTTCTATATTAGAATCGTCTATATTATACTGGAATCTTAATATATTAGAATCTAGTATATTCTAGTTATTTTACTATATTCTAGTATAATCTAGTTATTTTACAATACTCTAGTATGTCCTAGTTGTTTTACTATAATCTAGTATATCCTAGTTATTTTACAATCTTATAGTTTTATATTCTAGTATGTTTTCTAATATATTTCGGTATATTCTTGTTACTAGAATTTTAATATATTAGAATCTAGTATATTCTAGTTATTTTACTATATTCTAGTATGTTCTAGTTATTTTACAATAGTCTAGTATATTCTAGGTGTTTTACTATAATCTGGTATTTTACTCTGGTTATTTTACAATCTTCTAGTTTTATACTCTAGTATGGCCTAGTATATTTCGGTATATTCTTGTTACTAGAATCTTAATATATTGGAATGTAGTATATTCTAGTTATTTTACTATATTCCAGTATACTCTAGTTATTTTATTATATTCTAGTATATATATTCTAATTATTTTTCTATATCCTAGTACATTTTGGTATATTTCAGTGGGCTCAACAAAAAATTGTTTTCAAAGATTGTGTATATATATATATTTTTTTTCTGTGACAGTAAATGTACAGTCTTTCCAAATATTCTTTTGTGCATTTACTGAGCATTTACTGATTAAAAACACTGATTAAAAAACCTTGAAAACGATGAAAAACGTGTCTTCTGGGTAATATATCATTTTTGGAATCGATCGAGGCAGTTCGATTTGTGTGAAACCTAAATATAGGTTTAAGTAAAAGAACTTCTTTGCTTATTTTTACGTTTATACTGTACTTACGTTTATACTATATACGCACATGGCATTCCTGTAGCCTTTTCATCTGTAAATATCTATCAAGCTAGAGATAAGTAGATAGTCTCTGAAGGATCCGTTTAGTCTAGACAAGTCGAGTAATGTTTGTCGAGTAAACACGTACCGAAATGGATAACGCTCATGCTGAAAGTCTTCCCATTCCATTCTCTTGTTACAGCGCCGCTTTTCGTACAATGTCCACAATAATGCAGTATACTATAAAGTATTACACAGGTATTAATATTAAATTGCATAAAAATCCGTAACGAAAATGTGAACAGCGCGCAATACCGCAGAAGAATGGAAAGGAAATGTTTGTTTCCAGGGGCAGACATGTAGCAGACATTTAAGTCTTATCTGCCCGCGATCGATCCACTGAAACATTGTATGTACAATTGTATCATTTGTTTGCACAGCGGCAAAGTGTCCATTATTTACGACGATAACTACATTATTCGCGAAACATGCGAGATACAAATCCGCGAGTAGCGGCAGCGTCATCGTCGAATGTCCCCGTATCACGCAATTAGCGTTGTATTACGAGGCACTCGCGAACTACCGTGCGTCCGGATTGTTCTACCGGTATCTTTTACTCGCGGGACCGTAAGCTGTACAACGTCTAACGTCCCGGTATAATCGTTACCTGGTCGACGCACCGTTGGCACGACGATACTTCGCGCGGCGTGTTGCCGGTCGCCGTACAAACTATCGTCGATCGTTAATCGCTCCTTAAACAGTCGTTCCTAAGCCAACACGGCTCGCTCCGGTGCGGATTGTTTTAAAAAAAAAAAAAAAGCCTCTGGCGGTCGAATAGAAAGGGGGCTCTCTCACCGCAAACACGCCGGCCATCGAGGGAAGCTCGCGCGCGGACGCGCGAAGCGTTTCGAAACGTAACTTCCGGCGCGAGGCTCTCGACAAACGTTCGACAAATTCGTGGCATGGCCGGTCGTGGTCGAAGAGAGCATCGCTGATCGGAGTCTCCAGCGATCGTTGCCGAGGATGACAGGGACGAACGAAGCGTACAAAATCTGTTTCCGGTCGAACGGTTCCGCGAAATGATTTATTATGCCGTCGAGCGTGCAGAGAGAGAGAGAGAGTGAGAGAGAGATAGAAATAGAGGGGCAGGGAGAGGGAAAGAGAGAATAAGGGAGGGGTAAAGCGAGAGAGATGAAGACCGAGAGGGACCGAGTGGAGCGTGACCGGCGGTGAGTGTATTGTAGACACCGTGAATCGGCATCGAGGAAAATATGAACCGGCCACCTCAGCCCCCAAGGAAAGCTCCATTGTTTTCTTTATTGGAACACCCCGGCTGAATAGGGACGGGGGCCCCGACTGATGGACCATAGAGAAGAGGGGTAATTATATGGGCGCCACTCGGCGCACCAGCAATCACGCGATCGTAATCTATCCTTTCGGATAGAGGCGAGGCCCCAATGCGATGGTGTATCGTGGCTCCAGATGCGCATCGCTCTCTCTCTCTCTCTCTCTCTCTCTCTCTCTCTCTCTCTCTCTCTCTCTCTCTCTCGCTCGTCTCGTACTCTCGTTTTTTATGCGGCCTCGTTGGAGATCGTATTTACACGGCGATCTCGAGAGACTGGCCGCTCCAAACGGAGAGATAATTGGGCAGGATGATTAAATAGATCGTTCCGTGGATTGCTTTCTGGCCTGTCTTGTCAACGGGCCCGACGGGAACGCGAGAACTAGACGGATGCCGGGATAGTTCGTAGAAAGCTGACGTTAATGCGTGTCACGATCTGGAGTATTTAACGTCCTTTGCGTTAGGCGCCGTGGGTTCGGTTCGTTTCTTTTCAGAATCTTTCCTGTCACGAGTCGTTTTCGCTTGCAAGGGGAGGTGCGAATCACAGATTTTTATCAAATATACACAGTTTTCGCAAAAATATATGCAAAAATTTTGTAATTTCGCGGGTTGTATCAGTCCGATTCACGCCATTTTTTGTTGCTGCGTTGGTAAACATCTCTGAAAAGTGTCTGCACATTGGTTGTTGTGTTCGATGCTTAGAGAGAAAGTTATATGTCTTTATATAGCTCTTGCACCACGATAATGCACCTGCTCACACTCCATTGCTTGTTTGTGATTTTTTGTTCCCAAAATCAAAGGAAATCTTAATTAAAAGCGGATCGCTGAAAGAGCTAAAAGCTATCTTAAAGATCGAGTTCCAGAAGCGTTGGCATAAGTGTGTGCAACCTATTGGACAGCGGCGGCTCTAGTCACGTGGAGGCCTCAAGCGGTAAAAATGCTCAACCTAGAAATAGAAGTCGCAAGAAAACTCTCATAAACTTATTAACAGAGAAGAGAAGTAATGAAAAATTTTATATCGTTACACATTAAATAAATTTATTTAAAACCAACATTTTTTCGAAAAATGAAAGTTCCCGTTAGCTTTTTAACACGTCTTATATAACTTTAGAATGGTTACAATTTTCCGTATTTTTTTTTTCTGTAATCGTTCAGATAATCGAGGGAAAGTGGAGAATATGGAAAACGTGGCGGAGGGGCAGCACACACCGGCTGATCGACATCGGCACGAACAATAAATCTACGCTCGGCGGAACACAGTTCTCGTTCAGTAGCATCGACTCCCCCCGACTATTTTAATGTTTGTCCATCCCGGCGGCGTCCGACGACGTCGCTTCCGGTCGATGCGCCTTTTTACCCGTCGTGTCACGCTAACGAAGCGTCAAAAATCGGTTTAAGCCGGTCGCGTCAGTGCGGGAACCGATGCGTCAGCGTGAAGTCGTCGTTATTAGCAGAGACGAAAACGGTGCCGGGGCGAGGCAAGGCGATCCGAGGAGGCTGGGCGAGGCGGGTCGGGAGCGTGTACCTATACGCGCGTACAAACGAACGCGCGCGGGACAACCCGGTTAAATAGGGGCTGAGAAGGGTGGAAGAAGGCAGCAGCAGCAGCAGCAGCCGAAGCGGGGTTACGTTGACGTTGCAGGGTGGCAACAGCAGCGCGGCGGCGACAGACTTCTCAATGAGTTCCTAAATCGAAAGAGCTTTCGCCCCTCGTTCGTTCACCCCCTGTGGCTCCGGATGGCACCCTCATATAGATGGAGGAGAACCGGCGTGTTTGGAGAGTCGAGGGGCGGCGGTGGTAAAGAGGGAAGAAAATAACAGATTTCCCAGACGCGCCTCATTCGAATCCCCTTGCCACGTAGACCCCCGTACTCCTGCGGGGTGGTACGAGCAGGGTGGAAAAGAAGGATGACGGAATTTTTTCCCTCTCCTACTTTTATCCGGTTCTCCTCCTCTCTTTCTCTCCTCTGTCTCTTTTCCTTTTTTTCTTATTCCTCCTCCTTCTCCTCATCTTTTCACCTTCCATCATTCCTCTCTAGCCAGAAATACTTCCTAACGAGAGGCAAGAAAGTTCTTACTGGCGGAATCCTCCTTCTTTTCGCTCAGACTCTTCTCCTCCGTCAGCTTCATCTTGCCTGCTCTTCTTGCTCTCCGCGTCCTGCTCCTTTGTCGTATGTATATAAGGGTGCGATGGAAGTTCCTCGTGGGCAGACCATTGCGCCGGGGAGGACCCTTCAACCCCCGGCTCTGCTGCTGATTAAGGTATAAAAGGCATAAAAGGCGGGGTGGGTATATACAGAGGCCGGCGAGCCGAGGGGGAAAAGAAATTTGTTCGAGGGGATGGGGGCCCGACCAGCACGATGGAGAGAGCGAAGCAAATACAACGGGAAGGGATACCTAATTGTAAGTACATTATACCTTCGGTCCGCACGGGATTATACAGCTGCTTCTTTATTGCTGACAGTGGCGTCTTTTATCTGTAATCCCGCCGGTTCGTTCCGATTATAATAACCCCGAAACCCGGCCCAGCCCGGCCCGGTCGTGTTCGTTCCACCGTCGGCGTCGCGGAAAACTGCCGTTTCTGCTTGCCCCCTTTCGAACCCACGCAAATCGTATAAATCGCCCGTTCTGAGGTTGCAGCGCTGCGCTCAATGTGCAATCCCGCTGCGATTTTTCCGTGGCAATCCCGAGCACGGTCTGACAATCCTATATTTTTATAGAAAATCAGGCGCACGGTCTCCTATACCAGCTATGTAAATATGAAAACGGAATTTTTGTATAGAAAATACACGTTTATTGTAAGACTATGATACGAAATATTTTATTCGAAGTATTGCCCATCGCTAGCTACACATTTTTCCCATCTCTCTGACAATTTGTGTATGCCACGCCAAAAAAACTGTTCCTCTTTTGAGGCAAACCAGTCATCGAGCGATTTTCGTACATTTTCGTAAGATGTGAAGCGCTGCTCCGCAAGTGCGTGTCCCATCGATGCAAATAAGTAATAATCGGATGGAGCCAAGTCTGGCGAGTAAGCCGCATGCGAAAGTATTTCCCAACTAAACGCCTCAATCGTTTCCTTTACCGGTTTTGCTGTGTGTGGTGATGCATTATCATGAAGCAAAATCACTCTGTGTTGCCTGTTTTGATATTCCGGTCGTTTTTCACGCAAAGCTTGATTACAAATCGATCATTTGTTGTCGGTAGCGTTCAGTATTAACGGTTTCGCCAGGTTTTTGCGGCTCATAATAGATCACACCCTTCTGATCCCACCAAACACAGAGCATTGGCGTCTGTCCATAGCGATTTGGCGTTGCAGTCGATGTCGATGGTTCGCCTGCAGTTAATCATGATCTCTTACGCTTAGGATTCCCGAAATATATTCACTTCTCATCGCCAGTCACAATTCGATGGAGAAATGACTTTCTTTTGTACCTGGCGAGCAGCATTTCACAAGTGGTTTTCCGGTTTTCCTGCTGTCTTTCATTCAGTTCACGTGGAACCCATTTTCCCATCTTCTGAAGCTTTCCCATGGCTTTCAAACGTATGGAGACGGCTTCTCGCGTTACATTTAATTGATCCGCGAGTTGTTGTTGCGTTTGAACGTCATCCTCATCCAACAATGCTTGCAGATCGCTGTCTTCAAAGTTTTTCGGTGGTCTTCCACGTTCTTCGTTTGTCACATCAAAATCGCCATTTTTCAATTATTTAAACCACTCAAAGCACTGTGATTTACCAAGAGCATGCTCGCCGTAAGCTTCGACAAGCATTCGATGCGATCCTGCAGCAGTTTTCTTCAAATGGAAACAGAAAATCAATATGTCCGCATATCGTAGTTTCCAGGCACAAAATTCGACGTGTTCAACGCTATTAAAAACTATGCTGTTGTATGAAACTTGCATGGTTGCGAGTTGAAAATCTTTACCAGATGTCAAAACAAGAAAATGACGTCAACGACGCGGTTTGGCGGTAACTACATTGACAGCTAGAGCCACCTATGGGCAAACTCCGGTTTCATATTTACATACCTGGTAGAACATCAAGCTTTGAAATGTGAAAAGGTCGAGCTCAAATTGTGGATGCTATAATACGCGAAACAAAGATAACAAAGGCGTCAAAAATACGGAGAAGTGTCTAACCGAATGAAATGACACCGAAAGTACAGAAAACTGTCTAAACAAGGACAATGGCATGAAAAATACAGGAAAGTGTCCAAACAGAATTTTGAAAGTCTGATTTCATTTATCAAGAAAATGCTATTCCATTCTATTGATTAGTGCTTTGTTCGTCGCGGTTTCATAAAGGTTTTTCATTGCAACGTAACTGTCAACGAGTTTTCTAGTGGCTCGCCAAGGTGGACTTAAAAATTCTTTTCTCCTCGTGATGGTTCGCGAAATGAAGGTACGATTGATACGTATAAAAAGATTGGAAGTATCGTGTGTTTGCTTACCGTGGTGGGTCGAGTCGCTTTAAACGCGAATCGATACGTCGACGCGTTGAACCTCCGCTGGAACGAATAAAGGAAAATACAGTGTAGCAGAGACGAGGGGAGGAACATGGAATCGATCTGCACGACCCTTTTTATTTCACGATGAAACCCGACCGCAAGCCCAATCTGGCCGAAACCTCGTAATTTATCCGGAAAAGTATAGGCTACGGGAAAATGGCAATGCCGTGGATATCGTGTTTCGTCTGTTTTCAATTGGATGATAAATGATGTTCCCCTCGACGACGCAACGCAATACTGGCATTCGCCAATTTGCTTATGGCCTGCGAGTTAAGTTTCCTGCTGTTCTTGGCTGGTATTTTCATAATAAACGAATGAAATTATAAAGGTGTTATCATTTTATTTCCTATTCGCCGATATCATACTATATTAACATGGTATTATCGCGTATTAAAATTATTAATGTTAATCCTTTGCACTCGGAGCTATTTTATCTCGACAATTAAACATTTCTTTCGATCCAGAATAATTTCGTTCTATGCTTTTTTTTTTTCATTTTATGGATATGAAATTAATGATAATACCTCATAGAATATTTACAGTGGTTGTACAAAGTATTCGTACAACTTTTAAAAACTAATAACTTTTTCATAATTGTTCCAAACGACCGGATTTTTTATAATCAATTAGAAGCATTGGTTTACGAAATGATATGCAAAAAAGATCCACTAAAAAATCGTTTTCAAAATGATCGATTTTCTTTTAGGAATGTCTAAAAATGATAAAAAACGAAGACAAAAATATTGTCGGACTCTTTTATTCAAGAAATGAAAAGTAATAATAATTATTAGACTCTGCATGAAAATTGAGTATATGAAAATCGAAGAAGTTGAAAGATTTATTCCGTACTCTCTTGTTTCGAGTACGATTAGGGAATTAGCCAATGAACGAGTTCCGTTATAATCATTATGCGCAGTTGAATTGTCGCGTTTTAGGAACATTTATATAATTACTTTTGATGATAGTTGGGTCTTGGATATCTTTATACAGTCTCCACAGTAAACACTCCACGGTCTTCACGTACAGTCATACAATTTCAATTTGCCATAAAAATCGATTATTTTTACAATTTTAGGATCGATTATTTGTAAAAATCGGATATTGAAGGATCGATTCTAAAAATCGATTTATTTTATGAAAATAATCGATTAAAAATCGACATCCCTAACTGTGCACTACGTTCATCCGCAACCGGAACAACAGAAAATTACCTTCTCGCTACGTGTTGTGAAGGAAAGTGACCCTCTTTCAAGAACGTCTTTCGCACTAACCTGGTCTGCAACCTAAGTCGTTCGCAAAGCACACTCAGAAAATTCGCATAGCCGGCCGAATTCGGAGCGGCAGAATCCGACGTTACGTGCATAATACGAGATCGCTGGCATAAACTTTCTTTACGACTCGGGCCGAAGTCTCGCTGCTTTGCAGCCTGGAAGCAACCGCAAAAACAAGAACAGTCTGCCTCGGAAACGACCCAGTATGCAGATGGAGGGTTAATTCAGCGAATGTAAACGCAGCAATTACCCGAACAGTCCATTAGGGTGATCAAAACGAAAACTGGCCATAAAAATGAAAGGACGAAAGTGGCTTATAAAGAAGCTAATCAACATTTTTTCATTGCAGTCTCCTCGGAGGTTATACGCCGGATTGGAGGCGGCCACTTTCGGGGAGTACGTGATCGTATGTGCGTTGCGGTCGGGGTTGTATATCGATGCCGTTCGTCGACTTTGTTTTGGATCTCGGCGGCGCGGCGGCACGCTTATCGCGGGTAACGCATCATGTACTTCCGAGAGATAGAAGACGTTCCCGGAACCCGAGGGGTGTATTATCCGGTCGTCGAAAGGGAACGGCCATCGAGCTCTCGGTTCCTTTTTCGCGTTTGGAGGAGCACGGCTCGGTGAGCGGACCTCTCTGCAATGTACAGGGTGTAACAAAATTTAGTGTCATGGTTTTGGCAGATGGTTGTACACCTTCGGATCGGTGGAGATTCGTTAAAAGAAATTACCGTAAAATTCACTTTGACCTTGAAATTCAAGGTAAAATTTTGTTACGCTTGTATCGCATTCTACTCGCCATGGGGACCAAACTTGTCAAAGGAACCATAGGTCGCAACTCAACCGTTCTCTTATAAAATAATGTTAAATGTCTTAACGTTAATGCCGCGTAAACCCAAAAGAGGATGAGGATTGCGGTCGTACTAAGATGTTAGCGTTTACTTACTTGTGTAACGTCTTAGTACGATAGTAATGGTGTTTTAGAGTTATTTAAATTGAAATATCTCCTGAACTACTAACTTTTCGATATAGGTTAGTACTTTTTTTTATAACGAATGTCCAGCTGCATCGATTGACATATTAAAAAATACCTCATTCCATTTAAAAAAATGAAGGCGACCTTCATATCTCTAAAAAAAATTACATAAAAACAAAAAATTTTTTGGTATCGTATGGGCCCCATTTTACCATTCAACTTTGTCCTTCAGACATTTGATGTGTCTTTGAAAACAACAAAGATATTTGATGTGGCAAAATGTTGCGCCCCACCCTGTACATTGCGAGCTAAGGTGTAATTTCAAAATGCTTAAACAATAGCATGAAACATCTGACGCACGTTATAATTTCTTCTTCTACTTTGCATAACTGACGTCTAACACTCACCACACGAAATACCAGAAAAGACTGTGATTATTGGCAGTGGTCATCTGAAAGAGTTGTGACGTTTACCGTCCTCTATTTGTTTACATCCGTTCCGTTTACAAAATAATGGTGGCCAAATCGAAGCCGCTGTTCGAGGACGATTGTTAACAGCCATAAACCATGATGGTTCTCAACTAAAGAAACGGAAGACGACGTCAAGACATTTAACACACTTTTATAAGAGAACGGTTGAGTTGCGACCTATGGTTCCTTTGACAAGTTTGGTCCCCACGGTGAGTAGAATGCGATATAAGCGTAACGAAATTTGACCTTGAATTTCAAGGTCAAGGTCAATTTTGCGTCAACTTCTTTTAACGAATCTCCACCGATCCCCGAAGGTGTACAACCATCTGCCAAAACCATGACACTAAATTTTGTTCCACCCTGTACTCTGCATGCTCGCCTACGTGTGTAGGACAGCGCGGCGAGATATCGGGCCGGGCTCGGGCCGATCCGAGCGTGTCGATCCGTTTATCGAGTCGTGTATTTACGCGCGGGCCTGGCTCGTAGACGCACGTTCGCCAGATAACCGCGATAATATAGAAACGCCAATAATGAAATACGATAAGTACGTAGGAACGTTTTTACGGCGGCTTGAAGTTAAAGAGCTGTTACCGTAATCGGAACGACTCTATACGTCGAACGGAACAGCGCACGGGAGCAATTAGAAACGCCGATCGCGATATTATACGCGCGGCGCTCCGCCGATAAACCACTCGCGCGTTCCTTCTCTCTCGTCTCGAATAAATTACACCGCGATAGGTTTGACATCGCGGAGAAGCACGAGATACACGCGTTCCCCGGTCCCGCTCTCCTGCCCCCGCTTCCCCTTCCTTTTTCTTCGAAATCGAACATTCCGCTCACTTTCACTCGACGTCGCTGCTAATCGTCCCGCTTTACGGTACATCGTGCTTGTCGGCGACTCTTCGAGGTCCCGGGCTCTCCTTCGTCTTCGTCTCCCTGGCCGTTCGTTCGATCGCGCTGTCCTTCTTCGGCTTTATCTCTTCCGCCGGAGCCGGGAACACGCGTCGCCGCGGACCTCGGGTAGGGGGCAAAGTCAATTTCGGAGGGAGATGCCACGGGGTTAATGGGCCTCCTTTGTCGTAAATTCGGGCTTTAGTGTGAAAGCTGCCTAAACTTACCTCCTTTGCTCCTACCTCGGCGATCTTTCGCCCCCCCCCCCCCGCCTCCGCGCCGACCCGCGCCCCTGGGAGCCTTGTAACAAACAGGATACAGGTACTCCGGTACCTTATATCCTTTTTTCTCGTCTCGCCCGTTCCCCCGGTCTCCTTCTATCCGACACGCGTTTTTTTCTCCCCCTGCCGCGCCGCCGGCTGCCCCGACTTACTCCCGTGCTCGTTCGTCTCCCTCGATCCTTCACGGGCCACCTTCTTCGTCGTCCTCCGGCTTCCTTTTTCTCTCGGTGTTTATTTCTTTTCGTTGCAGTCGCCTTCTTTTTCTTTCTTTCTTTCTCTCTCTCTCTCTCTCTCTCCCCTCCTCCCTACTCGTCGTCGAGCTGAACGGCTTTCTCTTTGTCACGCTTTTAATGTTCTTTTCTTCTGTTTTCCACCTATCTGGCCACCCCTGCCGCACCCTCCATCTGTCGGCATCGCCTGCCTCCGTATCGTCGAGCGATTTATTATCCGACCGTTCCACCTTGGCCACCGTTCTGCTTAGCCGCCGCTTTTTAGCCCCCTCCCGTAAAAGGGGTGGCGCGGATAGACGGTGCGCGAACAGAGCTGAACAGAACGGAGCGGGGCAGAGTCGGGCTAGGCCGGACCGGGCCGGGTCGGGCCGGGTCGGGTCGGAACGGGATGAAGAAACGGGCTGGCGGCGGCGGGAAACACGGCGGAAACTCGAGGCCAAGGGAACGTGGAAAAGAAGATGAATCGCGACAGTTGCCAACCTAAGAAGTTTGATTATGTTAGCCGTGGCGGGGCCACGCTCGGTTGGATTTGTATTAAGCCCCGAGCGCCCGCTCGGAATATGCTTTATAAGCGTAACGCGTGGCCGGAACGGCGCGGAGACCGTGGCGCCTGGAAATGAGGGTGGAAATAGGTTTAAATATGTTTCCGACGCGACGGATTTGAACACAGTTAATCTTTTTACGCCGAAGAATTATTTCCCCTGTTTTCACCCGGTTAGCCGGAAGAAATCCAGCGAAGATGAATTCGTTTCTCGCCGTGTCCGAAGTTAACGCGCGCCGCGAGAAAAGATAATTACACTTCGGGTAATGCGTTTGTCGGGCACAGTCGTTGCTCGATTGTTGTGGGAATTTCGGAACAGAAACGTTGCTATGGACACGCGCTTTCCCTTCATCTTTTGAAGTGAAACTTCTTTTGGCAGGGTGTAAGCCTAATTCGCGTCACGGAATTCGCGACATGAAAAAGCGAACGGTCAAAGGTAAAAAAAGTGGGGGAGTATCGCTGGCAGCTGTCCCATCTTGCGGCGAGCAGAGAACTAATCTCTATGTTTTGGTCGCAGCGCAGTTGATTTTCTAAGAAAAAAAAAAATTAAGAATGTGCGACAACAAGTGCGACGGACCCATCGAATCGACGGGCGGACTACCGTTATAAATGACGTCATTGATGACCGTAGACAATGCCACAAGGAATTTCTTTGACAATTTCCCCCGCTTTTCCACCCTTAACCATTCACGAAAAACCGAGGTGACAAACGCAGTACTATTTTGACCGTGGTCGGAGTAACTTCTTCCCGTTCGTTGTCACAATTTTGGATAATGTGTTGTGTTGTGCTTCAAACTTATTCGCGCAAAGGCAGTGTCCTGTTGATCCGACGGAGGTACAAAAGATTCTGAAAAATTTGTAAGTACCTATACTTGACACTAGTATTTCATAACCCAGGATTAATATTCTTATGTATAAGAAAACTATACGCGTGGGAAACCACGCGCGGCAGAAGTGAAACTCCTTGCAGTGTAGTAATGTTTAGAAGTAAATTAAGATTGGAAATAGTAAGTAGTCCCAATGAAGCGACAAGATCAGTAACTACTAATACAAAAAAAATCATAGAAAAATTTTCATTTAGAAAATAATGAACGATCAAGATTTGCGACGCAAAGGAGAGCGTATGGGAAATGCTACGAACTTTGTCTCTTTCTTTCGCATACGCTCTCCTTCTTCGCGTCGCAAATTTTGATCGTTCATTATTTTTGAAATGAAAATTTTTCTATGATTTTTTTTGTATTAGTTGTTCCTGATCTTGTTGTCGCTTCATTATTATTTTGTATTAGTTGTTCCTGATCTTGTTGTCGCTTCATTATTATTTTGTATTAGTAGTTCCTGATCTTGTCGCTTCATTAGGATTACTTACCATTTCCAGTCTTAATGTACTTCTAAACATTACTACACTGCAAGAAGTTTCACTTCTGCCGTGCATGGTTTTCCTCGCTTATAGTTTTTTCATTCAATCCAATGGTGAGACTTGTCCGACTCCAGTGATCCTTTTATGAAAATTTTACTATTGGAAATATAATATAATACTAAATGTTTCTGATGGAAACGACACCAAAAAACACCGGCATAAAGGCATAAAGATCCGCAGTCTAATCCGAACTAATGATAGTTGATTTCAAATTAAAACCGATGTATTTACAATAAATCGTGTTGTATATTGATCGTGTTAGACTAATTTCTTTATATGAGAAATATATATTTATTGGAGAATTCAGATTTCTTCGGTTCGGATAATCGAGGTTCTACTGTATCATGATTTAAACGAGTCAATTTATTCCAAATTGTATCGTGTTTGGACTCATTTGAATAAGAAAAAGGCCACGAGAATATGTTGGCAAAAGTTCCACAAAAAAGGTGTACAAAAACAAAATACGCCGGACACATATATCGAGACATTACTTAACATGAATTATTTTTTATTTGACAGTTAGATCGTGGAAAGAGTAGAAATCGGTGTAGAAATTCGTCGAGGTTATGGTATTAACGTATGGCGGAGCTTCGTTGGTTCATCGCCAGAGGATTGAACTTGTAGCTGGTTTGCAGTGGATTTCATGGGATATTGTTAAGTGTTTAGAGTAAACCGTGTGCAATTTCCACTTATTCGACAAAATACCCTGAAATTTATTTAAATATTAAAACCTGTTTTAGTTACGGTATATGTTAAGTTCTGTAGAATTTATTCCAATTAAGCAGCAGGAGCGCTGACATTGCGCGAAAGGTACAAGGGGGCAGTTCTTGAAGCTTGCGCGCTGAAAGAAACTTTAATAGCAAGCGCGCGCGTTATAGATAGTGGCTTGCATCGTTAAAATGCGCTGGCAACGCGATCCCAGGATATTTTCGCTGGTTTTATTTTTGTTGAACGCTCCTCGACTTCTTCGTAGAAGACATTTTACAATCGCGAAATGGTTTTTTTTTTGCTGTTTCCACCAGGAAAACCAGTCACCTAAGCGCAACAAATTAGTAGTCCGATGAATGGTAAATAGCCGGCACGGTGTTTTCGCGGAGATTGCGCCTGCAGAAGTACTGGTAGCCGCCGAGAACTTTGGCGATTAAGATAATTTTATTATTGCTGGCCTCGCTCGCTACACCATTAGCGGGGAATGTTAATGGATCGTTATATCGACCAAGCGGAACGAACGATTTCGCTCGACTAGGCGCGGTAAAAATGTTCAACGGACACGAGTTATGTGTGTTTCTCTCGTCTAATACGCTTTAATCGCGACGATTAACGGATCTCACCGGTGCAACACGTGACCGGCCTCTTTTCGACTTCGCGGAATTATAATTTTACGAATGCCTCAACGGAAATCTCAGCATTCGATTCTTGCATATTCAATCTCTGATTTTTTACAGTAACATTAATGTAGTTAATGTAATTACGGATTAATCCTTAAGTGGCCATTCAAAATGTACTTTTAACTTTAAAACGCAGTGATTCAATTAAATTACATCAAATATCCATTTCTATCGGAATGCTAAATGGAAACGTAGTGAGATAGCAAAATTTCATCTAAATCCACAAATACGTACTATTAATCTTCTCTCTGTATACTGCTATTCTATAATAATGTTAATCGTGTGCAGGGGGGTAATTGGACCCCATACATTTTTGTAGCAAAATGAAAGAATAAAATTGTCTGCATAAGCATTTGTGAAATTTTAATAACATATTACACAGATAACATTCTTAGAAAATTTTTGGAAATTTTCTATTCGGCAACTTTTCATTTCCGTTTTTGTCAGCCTGGGGTGCACTTGCACCCCATACGCAGAGGGAAGGTTAATAACACTGTCCAACAAATTTCAACTTTTCTTATGTTCCCAAACATGTTTAAACAATCATAATGTATTAATTATTATATATCACTGGATTCGGGAAAGTCTACAGAATCTTTTGCTGTAAAAAACAATTCAATATCTTTTATAATAACATCACAATATTTGTTTAAAGTTGAAAAATATGTTTTTTTTCAAAGCCATGTTCCTCTAAAACTGTGCGTATAGGAAAAAAATTAAGGCCAAATTCGGAATCAGTGCAAAAAACTCTATAAGAAGGACCCAAGACCCAACAATATATTGGGAACAAATTTGGTGTTGGACAGTGTAATTACACATTCAATTTAAAGATCTTCTTCGTACCTTAAACTGGTATTACACAATATTATACATAATAAACCTGCAGGCTATAATACTATTTCTTGATCAAAACACTTCATTATACTTTAACACTTCTCCCTAAATTGCAACAAACTGCAGTGTGTGTGTGAAATAGAAATTTATTTTCTTTCTTAATATGTTTAATAGGTTAAAAATAACATAATAGTATTTTTAAATGCTTCTAATATTTTTACTGTCTTAAATTGCACCTCTTCATTTTTGTCATAAATGCATAAAATCCGCTGTTTATTCATAACTCATAACATTAATATTCTAAAGTCGGACATTTCATATGCAGCAACCTAATAAGTTCCACTAAAAGGCAATATCTGACCAAAGTAACACCCTGGATTTGCGACAAGATCCATCTTAAAGCTACAAGCAGGAAACAAAACGATCGTCGAAAGGAACAATAATGGGCCATAGCACATTAATTATATGGTGAAATTATACGCATAGGAATGTGTATTTAGCAACACCTATGGCGTATCATTATTGAAATCAACTAGGGACATTTTTCACATGTCACACCATATTAATTAATCTTTCGTTCGATATGCTTTTGAGGAGCATTGATTTAATGGAGCAGAAAGAGAAATCGGACCGAATCATTAATTAGTTGGAGTCAATGATCGACAGTATACTTCGAGAATTAATTACTGTCAATTTTCTTGCAGATACTAGGGATCTAGATAGTATGTTGCAAAGAGAAAATATCTCTGCCATTCAAAGCTGCGTGAAAAAGTAGTCGGTGCAGATTTACACCTTCTAAAAACATTTATTCCGAGATCATTTTTTAACCCTTTGCACTCGGAGCTATTATCGAAAATTAAACATCACTTCCGATCTAGAATATCCCCATTCTCTATGATTTTTTCAATTTTATGGATTTGAAATTGGTATAATAATTCGTGAAATACCTAAAGTTCAGTAGGTGATTAATAGACTGCAGGTATTTATGTATTTATAGCAAAATTAAGTAGATGAAATACAAAATTATTGAAAAATTTAAAAAGTTGAAGATGTCAATATATGATTTCTTCTCTATTAACCCCTTGCCATACAACATCGTGTCAACACCCGATGAACATTCAGAACAGAGTCTAATAAATAAAGGGTTATCCAAAATAGACTATAGGAAGTTTTTTTTAAAATAAAGACCACAATATTTTTTATTTTATTGGTTTTTTTATTTAATTATCAGGTGTCATCTATGACAATTATGTGTGAAAGACGATATCTGTCAAATGACCACCACGACCACGTTTACAAACATCAATTCGAAGAAATGCTCAATTCTTGACAATGACGTGGAATTGATGTTGATGGGTCATTAGCAACACTTTCACGAACAACAGCAATGTTTTCATTCGAACGAGCTGTTTTTGGCCTATCATACATTGGTTTATCATGAACAGATCCAGTTTCATCAAATTTTTTAACCAAAATTCGAATTGTTTGCTCTGATGGATGATTATCTGATATATTACGATGGGTATTTTTTATTGAACACTGATCTGCAAAATAAATTTTCATAATTTTAACACGCTCTTCAATCGTATACGACTCCATTGTTAAAATTGTCTATCATTGTAGGTTAGAAATACAAGAAACAAACATGGCGTTTGCCAGATATTCTCATTCAACATCCTAAAGGTACTTTTGGATAACCCTATGTCATTAATTTCCTTTAAACCGAGATGAAATTCTAATTTGGCTTTGTTAACACTAAACCTATCGACCATCAAAAGTGGCTGACGTGTATAGTATTATAAAAATAACAAGATTAAATTTATTTATATTTTGTGCGATTTTTACTACAATGTATACTGGAGTCAAAAAATATATTCAACAAATTCCCATGAAAAACCTTTACGATTTTAATAATTGTCAAATACAAAATCTAAAATGGGTCATTTTTGACCCCTCGTGGTAGGTTTAGTGTTAATGTATAGTTATCAGAGAACTATAAAAAAGTTCTAATCACTGAAACCGTTAAATTCATTAAGGGAAGAAAGAACATTGAATTTAATTTCTATTTCTTGCAATCGATGGAGGCAATTTTTATTTTGCATAAAGATCAGCAGTCTAGTGATTAGATACCGACATATTTAATAATGTAAACAATATTTTGAATAAGCCTTCCCATTGGAAAAAGATTTACATGTGATATCTAAAAAACTGTGATGCCCAAGGTGGTTCACAAACCACATTAATAGACTGTAGGCAGAGTTGGGCAAAAATTTTATTTAAATAAAAATTTCGAATATACTGGGTTTAAAATCCACTTTTATTATTTAATTCAGAATTAAAATTATTTAATTATGAAAAAATTAAAATTTCTGTCCAACTCTGACTGCGACGTGAAACAAATTAATAAAAAGAAAATATTTTGAATAGTGATACAGCAATTTTTATGGGCGCTCCCCCGCCCGCCCTCTCTCTTTCGAAGTTACCATTCGAGTGCAAAGGGTTAATGTTAATATGAGAGTGAGCGATGGATTCCGAACTGGATTCCAGCGATCGCGGAAGGAAAACTCGGAAACGTATGATGTTCGCCGCAGGACCGATGATTTGAAAATGCCAAATGTCGGAGGAGCGACAGTTCCGGGAGCCACGAAGCGAAGCGCCGCGCGAGTGGAAGAGAGGGCGTCAAAGCGGTCTCTGCAAAGTCAACCTCCCGAATACGGTATCTGGTATCATGAAAGAAAAGATTCCACCGGCTCAACAAATTTTTTCACAAAGAGAGCCACATCCCCCTTTCGAAGGTGCCGTGATTTTCAGGCGGAGGCACACGTTAGCCGTAACTCGGCAGAAAACGCGACGGACTCTCCGCTCGATGTCGGCCGAGCTGCGCGCCGCGACGTGCAAAAACAAATGATCCGCCGCTTCCAGCCGCGATAAAAACCGGCGTCTTGATTAAACGTGCCTCTTGAATGGAGACGTTTTTCTGTAATGTCGCGGCGAGGGGGCACAGGAGGGGGTCTGGAGGGCGATGGGGGACGGAAGGCCGTAAAGAGAATTCAGGCACGGTCGATCGAGCACCTGCCTGGGCGCGAGAGGCCCACAAAGGGCTGCCCGGAACTTGTGAAAATAATTCCTGGCTCCTCGAGGGCCTGTGCACGGGCAGGCACAGCACAGCCAGCCCCCATTACAATGATGGCCCGGCGAGGTACCCGTGTGCTTCTCCCTCTTCTCTCTCTCTCTCTCTCTCCCGCCCCTCTCCATCCCCCAGGCTTTATACGGCCCTCGTCCGTTTTAAACGAGATCGAGCAGGTGTCTTTATTGTGAACGATCCTGTATGTCATCCGGGCGGTAGTTGCCGTTTACGCGGGCACAAAAGGCCGGCCGAAAGGTCTGGCACGCGGGAAAAACCGCCCCCGGAGCCGTGAATGTAATTACTCGGTAATTATTTTCGAGCGGCGAATCGAATGTATAAGGTTCGAGGCACGGCCGGGCTTGTAAAGCTGTTTGCACAGCCGGTTTTCACTTCGCGCCGCGCCGCACCGCGTCGCGTCGAAGTTCCCGGTATGCTTGAATAATAGATCGTTCGCCCGAGCAAAAGATTCGCTAATTGCGCGACCGGCTCTCTCTCTCTCTCGCGCGCGTTAATTGCGCTCCCGAGGAAGTCCATAGCGGGAGCGCATTTACCGATACCGTTTTCTTGGTTTGTTTGGTCTCGGCCGAGCTCGGCGATCTCCACCCGGAGAACTTACGGATAGATGTTGTAATAAAACGCGCGGGTTCTATCCGAACTAATTGGGGAACGCCGCTGCGACGGGGAAATGAAAAGAGAGGTAATTAAGAAGAATTCGTATACATTATAACGGGATGGAATATTAATATCGTTACAAATACCGGCGATGGTAGAACAATGAAAGATTAACGATCCCCAGGCAATAGCCTAGCCGTCGAGATTGTCTTCTTCCTGATCCGCAGTTCGGAGGGTGTTCGTACGCTTCAACATCGCGTGGACCATTATGGACAAAACATTATAGTTGCGCAACAGGCTGTTCGCTTGTTTCCCCCCCGCGTCCCATTTATCTTCTTTGCCGGGCGACAAGAAACTCAGTTTGGCGTGAAGCAATAAAGATGTCAAACCTCCAAATGTGTACGTGCCTGCTCCGAAACGTTGTACAGGCTCCGGGTACTGCTACACGTTCGCAATAGTAACGTATGTATTACATACCTATATGGAGCTCAAAGCCTCTGCCATCTTACAGATAGCAGCGATGCACGATTGAATCTTTCCGTGTCGCAAAGTAAAATTTGTTATCTCTTCCGAATATCCTGGACTTAGATACGATGAATGTTTCAAGTTGAAAGAAATATATGGACAACTTATTATTGATCTAAAGAAATTTATATTTTAGTTAATTATGAAGAGTATGAATGTTGTGTGTGTGTCTGAATGTATATGTATATATATAAAAAGTATATAAAAAAAACTTTTTAAAAATCACGCTTACATTAAATTGCACTAAAAAGGAGAAAATAAATTTTTTAGACATTAGTGACTATAAAACTGAAAGCGTGGAGCGCTAAACTATATTGACGTAATCTTCGTGGTGGCTCCACACTTTTATTTATAGCCACTAATGTCTAAAAAAATTATTTTCTCCTTTTTAGTGTTTAGAGTTTTTTTCTCCAGGACGCACAGTTTTTTTTTAAATTTGTTTTTTAATATTGCATTGCCATCCAGTTCTGAGCTATGTTTAAAGTTTCACGTATCTGGCTAATCTGGAAGTGGTTTAAAATTCGATTTCAAGATTTGGCGCATACAACATCGACAACGATAACTCTTGGCAAGCTAACATAAGCGTGGTAATAATAAGGCAATAATGGGCAAAGAATGCCTGGTACAGTAAAAGCTCCTTCGTTGTCCAAAGGCCGGGGGTTTCAGCGGACAACGACCGTGCCCGGACACTATTTTCGATTTATGACTGCGTCTTTAGCGAAACGGCTAGTTAAATGACGAAGAAAAGCATTCGCAGTCAAAAGCAGTCAACTGTCTGGCTTTAGAAAACTCCTGATTTCCTTGCCATATTCCTTTCCTATTGTTCTCCGTTCTGCGCGGGTCTGAAGAGTCCTGGGACACACCTGGCGACCGGATCCACGCAGGCTAGGGGTGTGCGAGATCCCGTCGGGACGGGAATTTCTCGAGAAATTCTCAAGATTCCCGAGAACATTTCGGGATTCCCTGATATTTTCGAGATTTCGTCCCGATCTCGCGAGAAATTCCCGTCCCTCTTCTATCTCGCACACTCCTAACACAGGCCTAATCCTCTCGTTGACAGGCAGTGGAGTGGGTAGGCACTGGACAACGATCGTGCCCTTGATTCAGGACAACGAAGGAGCGATTACTGTATTGTGGTATTGTTGTTGGAGCGCCGATTGGCAATTGTTTAACGCGGAACGCAAAAATCTCGCGACTGTCGCGAGACGCAAAAAGCGAAAATGGAAGAAGATTGATGAATATTAGTTTTTGATTTTGTATTATATTGTCATGGGTCACCCACATGAATGTTCCCATTCTTATTTCACACGCTGTGTTGAAGAGATCGTTAGAAGCTCCGATTGTGTTCAGTTAGGTTCCTTGAATCTCTATTTAATGGTAACCTGCTCTTTCTAGAAGTTCCCTCCTAACCCTCAATGTTAGAATGGGTTACAGCGGGTTACGGTAACCTTCCTTGGTTAACCGGGTTCGGGTTAGGGTTTGGAGTTACGGTTATCCATAATGGATTCTCCTCGCGTTAAAAAGAAAAGGGTTAGGAGTCGGGTTAGAATCCCTGGTCCTAACCCCTTAAATAGCCATTTCGTCATAAAGTGTCTGTTTCATGCATCGCATCTCTGCCAATTGTTTGAGGTTCGGCCTTTTTAGTCCACCGAGGGATATGTTAGGTGCAGTGTAGTCGATGTAGTGCTTCGGAATACTTAAACGCGTCTTGGAATCGGCTGCACTTGATTCTGGAGTGGCGTACGAGTGGCCGAGGCTGCCGAATGGATGACATCGTTTCATTGTGACGAGCCATTTGCGAATTATCACCCCTCGGGCTCCAAAACTGCTCTCTTGCACTCTTCAGCGTAACGACGCGAACGACGACTCGCAATTCGCTCGTAATGGCCGGTCTCTATTAGACACGGTTTAAGTCTGTAATTCGGTCGTCAAACCGTACGCGGTTTAAGGGAGTTTCAGTGGTCATTATGGAATCACTGAACCGCCCACAGGATAGAAATCTTCGCTCGCCGAATCTTGACGATGTTCCGCAGCGGCGTTTTGATCGCCGCTACAGTTTATACACGTTCCCGCGCCGATAGACGGACATTATCCCGTCAAAACGAATCGCTAATGCCGGTATTATAACGCGGCGAGCCACGGGTAATGTTCTCGCCGACCACGACGAACGTTGCGCCTCGTTTTGCGGCGTTTCGAATCGGCCAACTTCCGCAACGCAATCCAGGCGAATTCCGGCTGATGTTTTCGCTAACAAAGACGCCCGTTGCATCTCGTTTCGCGGTTAATTTCGCCGGGACGGAACAATGCCGCGGGACGTCTGTGTGTTTTGCTAATTTTTTTGTTGGTTAAGAGATCAACTGTAATTTGAATCGAATTAAACGCTGCCCGAATGCCGGGATCGTCGGGTTAATTTCTCACCGCGGAATTATAAGCCGAGGCTTCTGAAAACGTTTGTACATATTTGGTGCAGTTTCATTCGCGTAAAACTGCCGTTCGCGAAAGTTCTTCGTCATCCTCGCGAAACAAATGGTTACCGAAAAGCTACGGTTTTCGTAACGTTGTTTGTGATCTATAGTTTTCTATGTTGTTACAATTAAATGATGTAATAGTTCAATTCGAAATAATTAATCATTTCAACTACTTCATTTCCATTTTTTAAACGACATGGACAAGTAATTTCTGAATAAATGATTCAAAAACAATTTCATATTTTGAAGATTATAATAAGATTATAATGAAAAGTATTTTCGTTTCGAACAGTACTTTTGATAATGTTAATTAGAAAAATTAAACTGTACTTTTCGTCGCAATGAATCCTGAGTTTACTCACTAATTTAGAACGTGAAATTGTAAAAAGATGATGAAAACGATGTTTAAAAAGCCATCAGAGAAAGGACAAAATAATCTTTTCCATGGACATTTCTATGTAGATTCGTTGCGTAGGTATGCATTTACGGTTACATTTAAATTTAAAAGACTAGACTGTCTTATTGTACTGTCCAAAAAGGGGACAATCATGAAAAGGGACGCTGAAGCTGATATTACATGGATATAATGAAAACCCACACTAGTTTTATCCTTTGAAAAAATGTATGAATAAACGTCTAAAACGCGCAGATTCCTATCTTGTTTATCTTGTTATAAATAATTTGTTAGCACTAACCGCACCACGACCGGTTTCACATTTTTTATTTTTTAATTATTCAAATTATAAAGATGCTTCCCTCTTAAACGAAGGACCGAGTTGCATTCATCCTGCCCTCAGCTTGTGCCGGCATCAGAGTTGGGCAAAATGTATTTTCAATTACAATTACAATTACTTACTTACCAATTACAAGTAATTGTAATTGGTAGCTGCAATTACTTAACGCCAAAATGGCTCTAAAAAAAGTAATTAGATACCTACTCAATGGAAATGTCTAAAAAGAGCAAACGAAAAGCATATGTTAGGAAATACTTATTATTCAGTAAATATTTATTTGTAGCTGATTATTTGATATTTTACAAAAACGATTACCATTACTTTTCAAAATGACCCACATTTCAAAGTTGCAGTTGGATAATATATAACATACGCTTTTTGTTTGTTCTTTTTAGACATTTCCATTGAGAAGGTATCTAATTACTTTTTTTAGTGCCATTTTGGCGTTAAGTAATTGCCAATAACAATTATGTACGTATTACATAATACGTGAAAGGTGTAATTGCAATTACTTAACACGATTACAGTAATTGTAATTGAATCTAACAATTACTTCAGTGTAATTGTTCTTTTAAACCAGTAATTTTTATGTTTTGGACCATTTAACCGTTTTCTTATTGTAATTATAGTCCACTTTTGCACATGCAATTGAAGATGTAATTAAATACTCACGTAATTAATTACTGCCCAACTCTGGCTGGCAGGGTGTGCTATCCAAAATCGAGCAGATTCTGAGCATTCTCAGCTTCGAGCGTGTTCTGACAGCTTCGTGCTCGCCATCTGCTGGCATCGTACGATTTCAGGCTGTGCCCGATGTCTGCTCGAAGCAGGCCAAGCTGACTGGATATATTCGACACATTTTGTAGTCGGTACGGTTAGTGTTCAAATAAAATGTCCTAGCCTGTTAAACCGGAGCCTACCTTCAGCTCTCGGTACAACCATATCTTTTGCAAAATTGCATAATTGTTTCTCAAACTATTGTCTCGCAATATTCGGCGTCGAGCGACGGGTGTTTTCAGCAGTGAACCGAACTTTACGCATGCTTATTGTGCGCAGCCGCTTTTACGGTCACACGGCGAAAGGACGAAAAACAAAAAATCGCGGACGGCAGAGAACGACAGAGACGGAGAGTCCGGTTAATTAAAATCGTGCTGGCGACGCGGCGTCTCGAGCGACTCCGCATAAGAATCGCGGCCGCGGTTGTTGATGCGTTTACATTTAATTCGACCGGGAAGCTTGCCCCGCGACGACCGGAATTCAGTTTTTAATTTCGTTAGTCACGGCCGCCGCGGTGCTTTGTAATTTCGCGCGCAATTCCCGTCGTTGGAACCGCGACGAGGCCGCGCGCGCGCGCTTTGTGCAGGCCGAGCGGCGACGGAAACGACGCGACTTGACGCGACAACAACGTTCGCTTCTTGAGCAGCACTTTCGTTAATGGAAACGCGGGCCTTTTTTCGCTCGGGCTTAATGACCGCGCGGGAATCGATATTTAATTTGTCGGGGGATGAAAATGAATCCGCGTACGAAGAAGCAGCGCTCGCAGGCAGTTTAATAACCCGATGGTTGAACAGAAATCGATCGCAATTCACTTACCACCCCGCGACAAAATTAGAAGACATGTGACACTTTTCGGGAAGACCGCGCATCCTTGTGCAAGATAAAAATGTTCTACTTTGATCGTGTGGGAAGCGGGAGTAAAATAATTGATTTCATCCCTTAATGACTTTATTGCATTAACCCGTATGTAGCCAAGCAAAATGCACATAGATTATTAAAAACCTTTTATATTAGATGATTGCATAAGTTCGTGTCCGATTTTCATAGATTTCGCAAACTGTAGGCTAAAGTGCCCAAATATGAACCATTTTTTGTTGATGTCAGTTTTTGATTATTTTAGACCTTATGCTCTTTTTCGACCAAAAAATTACCAGTTGTAGATGCATATTTCCTCCCTATAAGATTCTGGGGTCAAGTTTGTTCAAAAATTAATACAGCTTGGGAAAAATATTTCTTTTTCTGGTGTGTCGTTTGCAGGTTCCAGCGAAAGGGGTTCTACTTGTGGTACATCTTGACACCATTCTTTTCTAATTGCTGAAAAAAGAATGGGGTCTATATAAGTGATTAATGAAACTGTATTCTTTAAAATTTAACCATTGAATTTTATTTTCAAATGGGGCACGAACTTGTGCAATCATCTGATATTTAACATATTTGCACAAACCAGCTATCGATGGTTATCGATAGTTCCATCTGTCGAAAACTATCGATGATTTACTTTTACTATCGATAGTTATCGGTAGCGAAAGAGGGTTGGTATTCGTACAGTTGTAATCGTTTTGCTCGACAAATATCTGGTAACTAAATTAGTTAAAGATCAAAATATTTTTTATCCTAGACGTATATATTTTGATTTTCAAATATGGATGATGGAAACATCGATATCATCATTGTAATTTTCAATTTGAATCCAAGCTTCATTGTAAATGTTTAAAATTCAAAATTTCAAATTATTTTACATTATAATACACTTGTCAAATCATATAAAATTAAAGAAGACGATGTTAAATTTTCATATTGACAACAAAATCTCATAGTGATTAGATTCTGATGTATAATATGTACAATAGGAATAAATATGTTTTTGTAAAATTACAAATCTATTTTATCTGCTGCGTGTTGTTCGCGGAAGTTTATAAAGAACATGGGGGCAACGGTGGCAATTATAATTTTGGAGCAACGAGGGTCAATAATGTACTCGACGGTAGACACGGGGCTCTTATGTGTTGATGTAACATAACACTAATTCATGAATGCAGCAATTTCGTCGATGCTACAATGCATCAATTTCATCAAAGTAATTATGCAACGATTCATTACTAAAACACAACAGCATATTAATATATTAATACAGCAGTTTATAGAGACATCATTGTTTCTATGTAGCAACGTGAGCATCCAGTGACGTCCGAATGTTAAAATGCATTGTAAACAGTGCTACCATTTAATTTTAATTTCATAGCAGTTACTCTAAAGTCTAAAATCGAACGGTATAAAAAATTAAAATCGACGAGAGCTTAAAGGAGTCTGTCAGAAGTACAGTGACTCGAATTAAAATTCGTACGCTCTAAAAAAGACGATAACTTTTTAAATATTGTACTATACGACTTGAAGTTTTTTGGGAAGTTAGAGCAATTAGTTTATTACAGGATGTGAAAAGAAATTTTCTCAAAAATTGCAATAGATCGGAATTGTAGAAAAAATAATAAAAGTTGCATTTTACAACATTTTTACGTGGGTCTATATTAAAAATTTTAAAAATACGTTTTGCAGATGTGCGTCAATTAAACATATTCTGAAAATTTCGTGAAAATCGGTCGACGTTACAATGAGCTACAAACGTTTAAAAATGGAAATAATTGCAGATTTTCACGATTTTCGGCTTCCACTGCGAGAAATCTAAGGATTCTTACATCTTTCAATGCCTGCCGTTTTTTCCGCATCAACCGATTTTGATGAAACTGTCACAGTGCACATAATTGACACAGGTCTACAAAAGGTATTTTTAAAATTTTCAATATTGGCCCACATAAAAAAGTTACAAATTGCAATACATATTTGCAAAAATTTCTTATCACATCCTGTAGTAAACTAATTGCTCTAACTTCCCAGAAATGTTCAAATCGTATAGTACAATATTTAAAAAGTTATTGTCTTTTCTATCATAGTCACTTTTATCATAGTCACAGTACACAAAAGAATTAATATTCTAATTAAAAAAAAACAATTTTTTATAAATTTTACTGTCCACGTGTCGAAGAGTGACAACTCGAATCTTGACAAATACAAAATAGTGGGCAATTTACAATGACACCTCTTAGTGGAAGACCCTTTATTATGTTTCGTCAAAGTCCAAGGGGTCTGATCATTATCGGGCGTTTCTACTTCAGTGAATACCTACGCACATTATCACTTTAGTGTACCATATTATTCCAGTGCAGCGTCGATATAATGCAATCAGATAGGAGGAAGCGATATCGCTACATCATGGATGACACCGGTATTAATATTAATTCGAAATGGAAGCACAGGCAGATACATTCATATTAGAACGAACTCCAGTTTTCCATAAACAAGTTGTCGCGTTAAATAGATGGTAGCAGACATTTCCGCTTCCTTTCAACGCGTAGAACCGGCTATCGGCGAACACCTTGCGGGTAAGAAGAGAAGGGAGCGAAACATGCACGGAGCGTGACGTAGAAGAAAAGAAAAGTAAGGGAAGCGCGTCAAGTGGTGCGGACCCCGTAAAATTTATGCGACACGTTCCCTCGTTACCGTCGGGCAAACAAACGAAAATTGTTCGCACGTAAGGCTCCCGCGAGACACAGTAGCGCACGGCTAAATTTACATGAGTTAGCCCCACTCTTCTCCCAACACTCGGCGGAGCTACAGTAAAGTCGCGTTATTTGTCAGCGACCGCGCACGCGATGGTAGTCAGGTGCCTAACCACTCCACTGACGGCCAACGTCGCAGGGCGGCGATGATTGATCTCGGCTCGGGTATATCGGTGTGAACTAATCCAATTACAAAACTTCTTTATTTTCCATTATTTTTTTATGGGACTTTCGCCAACTAATTTGTCGCATTTTTCTGGTTAAAATGATGCTAAACACGATATAATTTCAACTGTATTTAGTGGTTGAATTGACGGTGCGTAGTATCTTTAGGACATAGAAGGGGGATAGCGAGTGAAAAAGAAAAAGAAACAGCGACAGTCGGCAAAAATCAAAAACTTATTGTACAATTTTTATTAAAGGTATATGATAAATTAGAAATTATGCTTTATGTACGGTAAATATGGACCAAATTGTATCATGTTTGGTGTCGTTTTAATCAGAAAAATGTCGCGAGTATATTATACAAGTATGTCGTAAGATAATATTTCATCAACACTAAACGTACGTATAAATTTATTTATATTTTGTGCGATTTTTTTACTATAATATATACTAGAGTCAAAAAATATGTGCAATAAATTCCCATGAAAACACCTGTACAATTCAATAATTGTCAAATAAAAAATCTAAAATGGGTGATTACACCCTTTAGTGTTAAAAATAGGTAAGAAATAAAGAAGTTTCATTGTTACACTAGTATTGTCTCACCGATACGTTATTTTTCATCGCGCCTTCGGCCGCGCGGTCCGTGTTTACATGCGGTCGACGCGGCCACAAAATAATAGTATCCGGTCCCGATCTATGTCACAGCACAGAACCGAGAATCGGCTTAGATTGGGACTTTACTGTACTGTACTTAAATCGATTAAAGTAGTCCGATTTACAGCGTGTTTCGACTTACTTTAATTGGAAGAATCTCGGCTATCCGTTGGCACTACAATTACGAACCCGAGGTGACGTTTACTGAAAATGGAATTTCATTTCTCGCATGGAATGATGGAATCACTACGTCTACCTCGCTTCGTTATACCGATCTTCCCGCTTTGTCAAGCCGTCGTCGAGTCAATTCTCGTAGCAAAAAGATGTCTTGCTCGCGAGCATGTAACGGATGTAAATTTAACCGACACTGTATCTTGTCCGCGGGATCGCGATCGAACGTTGCTCCCACAATCTTGTCCCGAGGATCGGCAGAAACGCAATCCTAAGTTCGCCGCGATAGAAATATTTGCCGACGATAATTCTTCATTCCGGCGTCCCTAATTACTCCGCGCGTAATGCTCGCACGGTCGTGTACCAGTTAGAGGCATCGTCTACGCCTGCAGGTGACTGTAACAGCGCGAGATAATCAATCCCGGCCCCCTCGGTGAATCGAGGCCCTCCCTTCCCCCCGCTCGCCGCCGCAGACCCCCGCTTCCTCGGCCGCATGCAAACATCTCGCGCATTAATGAGTCATTATCGCTGCACCGTTATGGTCTTCGTCCGTGCTCGCGGGCAATGCATTAGGATCGCGGAAAATCTTTTCATCGCCGCATCCATCGCTCGCGTTCCTCGCTCTCATTAATCCCGATCCATCGGAACACACGGCCCGTTCTCGGCGCGGAGCGGAGCGGAAAGAATACAACAGCACCGGGATCGCAGGCGGGCGCGTTTATTGGCCGCGGGACAGGCGAAATTCCGTGTATCCAGCTCGTAAAACTCACCGCCCCGCCGGCGTGCCTACTTTTTCCTTTTTACGACACTTTTCCACCGGGAACCACCGGCCGGCGCGGCGCGCGCCTTTAATCTAGCTACTTAAAGCCGCCGCGCCGCGGGAAACGTTACCGGGACCGGGCTGGAACGGTTAACGCTTTGGTTGCGCCACGGAATTGGGGAATAATAAAACACTAGCTTTTGTGATTACGCCATGGGATCTCTCGGTGATAACGTCGCTTGGCTCCCGGTAGAGCGAAGAAGACCTAGAGGACTGCGGGCTGCAACTGCGTATACTGGTCGTACTGGATATTATTGTTGTTCTGGTGTCACCGACCCACGGAAAATCTGTGTCAAGCTTGCAGAATTTCAAGAAAATTGTGGTTTGTGTCCAATACCATGTGCGAAATATGTATTGTACTTCATTATGTTTATTTTTATTGTGTTTTGTAAATGGGAGTACAATATGGTTTCATTAGTTTTGTTCACAAAAATCGATTTTTTGCAAAATCCTGAGGTGGTAGACAAATTTTACAGCCAGATTTGAAATCGGCGCGACGAAACCTACAGCAAATGAAGTATAGAATGTCAATGACATGAATAAACCACAATCTTCTTGAAATTCTAGAAGTTCAACGTAGATTTTCAAGGTTAAAAAATGTTCGTACCATAGTCTCTTTATTTTTCCCATATTCTGCAATATTTCAGCTTTAATTAAAAAAAGAAATCATAGCTCTATCTCATTCCTTTGATTTTGACACAAAATTCATCATCGCATGTGCGAGAAAACAGTAACGTATATATTATTGGGTAGTAGAGCGGCCAGAACCCTGAGGCAGTTATATTGGCGGGAATGGGAATGTACCGAAATAATCTTACCGGACAAAAAGACTCCAGGACGTGTCCTACGAGTTAGGAAAATTTTGGGAATGGGTTCCTTTTTGAAAATGATGATTGTCAGAAGGATTTTTGGCGACTCGAAAAAAAAAATGTTTATTATTTCAATGTCACTCCCTACCCGACCGACTCTATATATCACAGGTAAGTATAAGTATATAATTAAGATAAAATGAAAAAAATTAAATAAAATAATAGTTAGGTTGTTTTTTCGAAATTTTTTCTCGAGTCGCCAAAAATCCTTCTGACAATCATCATTTTAGTCAAAATAGGCCTGTATTAGATGATTGCATAAGCTCGTGCCTGAAAAAAATTGTCGATTCTTTCTTTCCTAACCCCTTAATGATTTTAATAGACAAGAAATCTCATTACCCTCGACAATGATATGAATGCGAATAGGAGCGATGTTTTTAATGACAATGTTCGAGTGTTACTTTGGCTTCCTGCAAGATTGAATAGAACTTTTGTTTTGGCACATCTCTCCCGGAAAGGGTCAACAGTCACAATGGAGAACTTTCCGTAAGCAACAAGAACCTTTAAAAAATGTTTCACTTAAAGCCTTCGAGCGCGCATGTATTAATACTGGCGTGATAAGCGATAATGGCCGGAGCACATCGTGAAAGTGGCGCACAAGGTAGCTCGCGGGCGACTGTTGCGCAACCCGGTGAATTCATTCCCGACGGAGCGTGTCCGCAATTTCGTGCGCGAAACGCAGCTCCCCGACGTCCGGCGCGGCGGCCGGCAAAGCGAAACATGTAATTCGCACGCGTTACATCATTTACTGCGATGATTAAAATGCCCGTCTCGAATTCCCGGCTGCCCTCTTATCTGCTCGCCCGATCGTAAGGTTCGTTGCTTGCGTGAACAACCCTCGCCAATGTTGCCGCGATCCCGCGACCCTATCTAGAATCGCATGGCCCCCTCATTAAGGCGTTCGCCATTTGGTGCATCATATAACCACCGATATCATTTTATTTGGCCTGCTAATGCGTTCCATTTAACGATCGGACGAGAATGAACAGAACCCGAATTTTACTCGTTCGTCAAATTGTGCATTCGTTCAGTAATCGCAAATACGATTGTTCAAAGCATTACAGTAAAGTCGCGATCTAGCTTCCCGAGGATCTCCACGATCACTGTCCCTTCGCCTACCCCTTCCACTGGGGGACATCCTCGCGAGGGGCCAAGAAGTTTACATATGCTGTCCTTCTCTACGTTCGGCATCCTTTGTACTTTCGACGTGGTCGACGCAGTTATAAAAAAATAGTTTCCCTCCACGATCTCTGTCCCTGCTCGGAACAGGCGATGGGAGCTAGATCGCGATTTTACTGTAGATCAGGCATGCACAACTGGACGATTTGGGAGCGCGAGCTCTCTCTACTCTAAAATATAAAATATAAATTGCATTGTATTCTACTTTAATAAGTTAGGATCGGATCGATGGGGATCTGTATTTAAAACAGTGCCACAAAATTGTTCTTGACCTTGAATTTCACGATCAAATTTGTTTTGATTGCATTGTATTCTATTTTCATCCCCATAATGCATAGAATACAATGCAACAGAAAAAAATTTGACATTGAAATTCAAGGTCAAGCACAATTTTGTCGTTGCTTTTTTTACCGATCTTCATCGGTCCGAAGATGTGGAATACAGCTATGGCAACCAAGACCAAACATTTCTTTACACCCTGTACAGGAGCTTGCTCACTCACCTTACACTTCCGTTCTGGGACTTTTACGTTATGGCCTCTTGGACCTCGGAGGCTAAATTGAATGCAAAAGTCATACTACCTTCTAATTGTGCTTGTTACTATGTGCAACATGTTAACTGCAGACCGGTCTGATAAAAAGAAGTCAATGCTAATTGTAAACCTCGATGCTAAGGAAGAAATTAATGAAAACCTCCCAGATAGGTCGATCAGATCATAAAGTCATTCCCAGAGTCTTTGCCTTAACACTTTCCTTCTTTAATAATTTTAATAGATTATGAAAAATATATTGACATTCCTAAATTCTTTTAATCTTCCTTGCTCTTACCCTTCTAAATTTAACCTCCTCAATGTTGTGTCATAAATGAATAATCTTGCTGTGCAAGGATTGCCACTTTCATAACTGTTCATAACTGTGGTTTAAGCGACGGTTTACAGTCCTTAGGCATAAGTCAGGTCCGGCCAGCCCAAATGGTTTCACGGGCCACTTTGGAAATGAAAATATGCAATTCAATTACAAAATGAATAAAACTTCATTGTTATACTATGATTCAATATAATTAACTCTCGAGTCTCTTAATTAACGAGATATTTGTTTATCCATTCGTGCACTTAAGTTTTGTAAATCTATATTTATGTTCAACGTTGCACATTTTAACTGGTTTTCTAAATTGGCATCAGTTAATGAAGCACGCGATGAACTCATTGTAAATTTCATCTTCGAAAAAAAAATGTTTCACAAACATACGTGGATTCAAACGCACGTACAACTCGGCGTGCAAAATATCTCAAGTTGGAGTATCTCTCTGATGTAATATAAGCATTGTAAAAATTAATTTTTGATGTGGACGCAAAAATTTGTTCATTGTTGCACTGTAACTCAATTATATCAAAGATATCACAAGTATAGAACTGGAGTTCGCAGTCGCAGTTGCGCATTATAACAATGGCACATGCAAATTTTCATTTACTTAATATTATTTGTATACATACACAAGAAACAAAAATTTCAATAGAAATACAGTAATCGCTCCTTCATTGTCCTGAATCGTGGGCACGATCGTTGTCCAGTGCCTATCCACTCCACTGCCTGTCAACGAGAGGATTAGTAGATTAGATTAGATTGTCCGCGCAGAACAGAGAACAATAGGAAAGGAATATGGCAAGGAAAAAAGGAGTTTTCTAAATCCAGACAGTTGACTGCTTTTGACTGCGAATGCTTTTCTTCGTCATTTAACTAGCCGTTTCACTAAAGACGCGGTCATAAATCAAAAATAGTGTCCGGGCACGTTCGTTGTCCGCTCAAACCCCCGGCGTTTGCACAACGAAGGAGCTTTTGCTGTATAAAATCGCCCGGCAGGCCGCACAATTTAACGTGGCGGACCGCATGTTGACCTGGTATAAGCGATCCTTGTAGAAAGGAAAAAGCGAGGATCGATGTCAGTCGCAAGGAAACGATCTAACCTAGCACGTTGTCACATCAAACAGATTTTTTATTTTACAATTAGAAAAGTAATAAAACTGATTTCACAATAAAAGAGAAAGAAGAAGTCTAAATAAAATCAATCTTGTCATTTTTATAAGGAAACCACCTCGTCGTATTTTAGTCGTAAAGTTATATGTACACAACTACGTATATCTTTAACACCGTACACGCGGTATTTTACCATTCCGCTCCACTAATAAAGTCTAACGCATAAAATCCGCAGTCTACTCGTAACCAGCGTAAAACCACGATGCTCATCAGCAGCGCCTGAATTAGGGAACGAAGAAGAGCAACGAATACTTTTGCGGCTCACTGTACATCTTAGCGGAATGGAAGTGTGTCAAGGAATAGAAATTATAGTGTTGTCAATGTTCACAGAAAAACGTAACACGCAAAAGGCCGTTTATGTCGTAAATTTTACGACAGCGCTCCCGCTCGAAGGTTGAAAAACGAACAATCGCGTTGCGGCGGGAGCGGAGTGTTTCCCGAACGAAGACGACCGACAACGACAACGACAATGATAATGCCAACGGCAACGAACCCGGCGCCCGATATTCCAGCGGCGACTTACGAAGAAACCGTGCCTCCGCTTGTGGTCGCTGGCTCGTTAACGAAAGCGGTCTGGGTTTGGGATTCTTGGCTACGACATTCGCCGGGTTGCGGGGTCCGCGACGGAACCAGGCCGGATCCGAGGAAATCGTTGACGCGTCCGTATTCCCGGATCTCGAAATAACATGCAAATCCGGCCGACGTATAACCGATACATGCACCGGGCTACATATGCATGGCTTTATCGGTGGTGCACACGGGTGTCGACGTGGTGGTTGGCCGTATTAGAGCCAGCACGTGGTGCCCACGGATCTTCGGCGCGTGGAGGTCCGTTTCCTCGCGTATATGAATATTTCAATTCCCCGAGAAATTCAGTGAACCTTGAAACTGGTGCAACCAACCGCAGAGAGAGAGAGAGAGCGAACGAGACCGAGAAACGGCGAACGGCCGAGAGAAAGAGATAAAGAGAGAGAGAACAGCGATGATTCGAGCTGCAGATTCGACGGCTCACCGTGAAATTGATCCTCGGGGAGGTCCGAAAGTTCTCAGACTTATCGAAGGAGATCTTTTTACGTCCTTGTTCCCCTCGCAGCTTGTACGAACGCGATTCGGTGGAATTAAATGATCGGAACGATCGTTTTTTGCCGCGCGGCCCGGCCGGCTGCAACGGCGTCAAAGTGGAACACCGTGTTACACTGTTCGGAATCCGGGCACGATCAACGGTCGACGGGATTCGAATTTTTGCGGTTTATCGCAATCCGATAGCTTCTGAACAATGGATAATACGCCAAAATTGCGTCGGCGCACGTGTGCGCTGAACGCGTGTCTGTATGCGAAGAATCTGTGTTCGCGACCGCAGATTATTGATGACGTCGTGGAATCTTCTTATCTGTTTATACTTGCCGGTTCGTTAACTGCATTTATTGGAGACATTCTTCTCTCGGAAATTCATCGGTCGACCACGGATTTTTATGCGAAATAAAAATTGCTGGCATACACTTCAAGCTGTAGGAGCTGCATACAAGATTGAGTTATTTTCCTAGTATAGTCAAACCTCGATAACTCGAGCCTCTTCAGTCCCCGCCGCCTGCACTTTGACACTAATCCTACCGAGCTCTAAATATAGCCGACACATTATGCCTTATAAACATAACAAGATTAAATTTATTTGAACTTTGTACGGTTCATATTATATAATATCTCCGCTATTGCGAATGTATTTATTTAATCATTTACCACGAGAGCATCTTTATAATTTCAGTAATCGTGAAATAAAAAATCTGGAGCCGGTCATGGTGATGGGTTCAGTGTTAAAAACCTCTACAAATCGAAATAAAACTTCCTTTAATTCGAATTATTGTCCACAAGTGTTTGAAGTTAAACAAGCCAAAACAGCAGTAAATGTTTGGGGAAGTTTCGTTGAAAGATGCGATGATATCGAAGAAAATATATTTTCATTAACGCGGAGTAAAATCTCACAGATTTCTTTAATGTGTCATAGCAATATCTAAGAGCTTAGTAAATTATATTGTAATTATAAATTATATTAACTTGACCACCTTGAATATCTCGCTTAGTTTTAGTAATAGAAAAAAGGATGTTATAGGACAATATTAATCTAACCGAAAGGGCAATATAATGATGGGAAAAAACTTTTTTCAAGGTCATTTTTTTTCTAGATATCAAGGTCATCAATTATTCTTTCAATGGGACTATACATTTTTTTTTATCGCGATGTAACAGTAGGGGTGAAGTCCTCTTCAATGACATATTATACAATGACCTTCGTGTGACCTTAGGTATGAAAAATCCAAAAAGCATTACAGGTATTATCAGTGATTAATTTACTACACTAATTGGTTTGACTGAAGTATTTTATCTCAATAAATGTTTGAAGCGATGACCATTGTTTTCAATACATTGTTGTATACGGAATATAAATGATTCTCTGGCACTCCTAATAGTTTCATTGCTAATATTGGAACATGCAGTTCCTATACGCATCTTCATATCATTTATTTTCCGTATACAACAATGTATTGAAAAAAATGGTCGTCATTTCGAACAGGTTTCCATTTGAAGAAACAAAGTTGACCTTTAAATGACCTTGAAAACGCCAGCCAAATAAAAAACTGCCTCCCTCTTTCCCCCTTGAAATCCTTGGACACGTGTTTTACACTTTTTTAATATCTTTCATACTTTTCGAGATATTCGGCATGGAAAGTTTTCAAATGGACATCCTATGTAATGTAAATATGCGAAATACATATGTAGAGTGTATCTATGGGAGAATATCGTGCGTCTAGCTGTGAACGTTATAATTGTTCGCGTAATTTTGTCGTCAGCACCTTTCTAAAGATTATTGTCTTTTTCGAATAATTGTTTCCATAATTATTTTCGCGACCGTAACTCTTCGCAATGGTTGGCACACGATAAGATCAATTTATCCAGGAACAGAGAAATAGCGCGCCGCCACTATAAAATGGCAACCATTTATTTCCCAACGGGCATACGAGCGAGAAAAAGATCAAATATCGCAGACTCTTCGTGTCGTGGTTTATTGCTGGCCAAATGATCGAGGGCGGCGAACTGATACGCGTTCGATAGTAATTTGTAGCTACTGAGAGTTATTGCGCGGCGGGCGGCCGAATCAGTGCGAAATTGATGCGACGCTGCGCACCGCTGCACTGTTTGATTTTAATTTTCCTTGCAAACATCCGTTGTACTGGACGACCCTCTATAAACTTAATAAAGTTCTCTCTTAACGTATTCATGATTTAAAACGAATTTTAAAATATAGGACGTTCAATAAACTAAATTCGGTGCCAATTTGAAAGACATTTTCTTAAAAAATATTAGAGATAATCTGATCACTAGACTGCGGATCTTTATGAATTTATGACATTTGAAAATTTTCAAAAATGGCTCGAATGTAAAATTCGATAGAATTTGGTACGATTTTTATTTATTCCAGATCTATAAAGGCTACTACCACTGAAAATAAGATTCTGTTTAATTCCACTTTCTTAAAATTTGCCTACAAAAATTCAAAATTGCATAAACATCCGCAGCCCACTGATCACACATTTGCCTCTTGACGTTATTAAATTGATAGGATAGCTCTGATACTCTTTGGAGTGTCAGTAGAGATATTTATTTTCCATTTATGATTATTTATAATCTTCTCTTCCATTGACACTTATTCCTATTATCAATAATAAGTAACCTATACATAAAATAATGACTAGATTGTAGGTCTTTATGCATTTGTGGTTTCTAAAAATTTCCAAAAAATGCTGGGGTATCAAATTCGACAAAATTTTGCACTATTTTTATGTATTTTGGATCTACAAATATTATTACCAATGAAAATAGGATTTTATCTTCCTACCCAGTCTGATAATGACACAATCAATATGGTATAAAGAAAGTTTTATTTTCAGTAATTCTCTTACCTTTACGATTAAAATAAATCCAAACATGAGCCACAAATAGGACTAATTTTACTATTTTACAGTAGTGCACATTTAAGGGACCGAATTCGGACGCTTTAAAATTTCGCACCTGCGATATTATTTATTATTTTTTTTTGGACAATGTAATTGGAATAAAAAATTATTCCAATAAAATATTATTTGAAAAGAATTTATTTAAACTCCAAATAGAAATAAATTTGATATGTTATGTATTTTTGTGTCACACGTGAGTCATAAAATAATAAAAATAATAAAATCATTCAAATGATTATTTGTTATTTCATTTCAAATAAAATGTGTCCAACTCTGGGACACAGTGGCACCGCTCTGATGTTCGAAAGTGTACTGAACTGTTGCTCGCACATAACGTAAACAGTGTTAAAATACACGGAAGCTGAAGCAACAGTGTAAGAAGTACGGTATAACATTATCAGGTGGCGAATTAGTGGTGTGTCGACTTACCGGTATTTACCGGCGCGAGTGTGGTCGGAACGAAGAGGGGGTGGGAGCAGACATTCCTGAAGGCACAGCGTGATTCCCGCGAAGTGGAAAATCACGAAGACGCGGGCGGCGCGGGGGTCCGGTGTTATTTTTTCCCAGTGTCGATCGCGTTGCGAAAAATAATGGTCGCGTCCGTCACGTCGTAAAAAACGGGAGCGCGACGATACGCTTTCGAGCGGATCGCAGCCACTCGATGCGATACACGTTAGGGAGCAATGATTGCCGCTACTGCGAATCACCGCGACTGCCATTGTCACGTTCTAGAGTCCTTTAACATCCTCTTCAGAGCGGAAGGGTGCTTGGCATTATGTGAAGGCAGCCGCGTCGAGAGCACTCGAGGATTCGTTTGCTCGGAAAAAATTCATTTGCGGCCGTGCCACCCCTCACCGCCCTCTCTCCCGCCGTTTCAACCCTCCACAAGTTTTCAAGCTTCGAACTCGTCAAGTTCGAGGGCTCCCGCCTAAATGCGACTCCGCGACGTCGACAAAGCTCGGAATATTAATAAAGAAAAAAACCAGGGAACGAGCAGGAACAATGGGAGGCAATGTGGAAACGTGTCTCGTCGACGGAAAAAGCTCTTTAATTGCTTTAATACACCCATTGTGCTTGCATTATTATCGCGGTTGTTTAATTATGTGACTTTTTGGTCGGACCGCACAGGTTCCCGTGTAATTTAATTATATTATACCGTGTCTGCAACGGGTGACGTACACGCCGAACTTGTGCTAGTGCACGTAACGTGACAACTTTTTTTATCGGCTCGTTCACGGTAACTTTGAATTGCTTTGTTTTTCAAATTGTATCCAACCTTAAATTGCCATTTGCATTTTTACAGTTTCAACGATTGTTCCGCGCTCGTTTAAATGGTCCTATTTATTTTGCGATGAAACAAATTCAGTTTGGCGTCGAGCAAACTCACTTTATTTTATAACAAACAACGGTTCTCCGCGCGTGTAATTGTTCGAACATAATTTTCGATACTTACATGTATGAATATTCATACCCGGCTAAAAAATACATGAATATTATATCAATTACTTTCGGCAATCTCCCATTTCCAATTTTCTGCTAATAAATATATATTGGCAAGAACAATTGGAAATTTATTTTCGCCCGGTTGTGAAATATTTAACGAACACGGTGATTACGTTACAAGGCCGTTTCGGAAAGCGAGTGGTCGATCGCAATTTGTGGAGGAAGACACTAGGAAAATAATAACCAAATCTACCCTCGGACAACGGGCGATTTTTATAGCTATATAATTGGCAATGCTTAGGATCGTTCACAGTTGTAATTAATAATTTTTAAAAATTCACTTTTGATGATATCTCGTGTGGACACATTAGTCGTTCCGGTATCCTCGATGAAACAGATATTCAGTTAGTTTAAGTGCCACAAATTGAGTACAGGTAGCCCTCCTACAACAAAGCATCCTGTGACACTGTTTCGCTCTAACACGACCAGAAAATTGTGAAAACCTTCGTACACACACAACACTGTACTTCTACAGCACTAGATAATATGATTTTTGTTTAACATATTTAGAAACTAAATTACCTTAAAATAATGACGGGAAGGAATAATGAACTATTGTGTCTTTTTACATGAAAATATATAAATAAATTATAATTTATTGCGCTGAAAGAGAAGACGAAAATTCAAAAGGGAGCTGCAAAATTGCCTATCTTTATACCATGAAATCTACGATGATCTTGTACGAACAAGATCTTAATACTAGATACTTAAAAATCTAAATGAAGAAGAAGGTTCAGAAAGTGAAGGTGACATCGTTCAACCGAAAAAACGTTCTCGTTTGATTGTATGTGAGTAGTGATGAGGAAGAAATTTATTAAATTAAGGTTACATTGAATGAAAATAATATTTTTTGTTTTTGTTTCGTTTTGTGTTACACATGCATCCATATTTGTAATACAAATTAAGTTGCTTATATGGAATTAAAAAAGAACGTTTGTTTTTACGTAACCCCCTTTTTTGTATTGGCTCTGGGTCGCATATAACACGGTTTCACGCAACACGAGATTTTCTAGGAACCTATCTACCGTGTTATAGGTGGGGTACGTATACTTAAATGACAATTTGGATGTTCCCGGTCAAAAATGACTCCGGCCAGGAATCGGAGGGTTAATATAAGCGTAGGCTACCTAGGAACTTTGTCACTTTTTTTAACCATTGTAATTTGAACGCTTCGTTAGCCAGAGTGAACTTTATTTTAGACAGTACTTGTGAGTGTGGTGCCGAAGATCTAAATTACGTCATTTGGTGATGTCCAAATTATGATGATGAACGCGATACATTTTTATCAGTCTCCCCATTTGCATTGGGTTGGAAAGAGAGTTCGTAGCGTTTTTAAATTAAGAATCGAAGATAAAATTAAGGTATTTAATCATGCGTTTATTCGATAACACCTCTTCCAGTTACCTCGAAAATGACAAAAAGTAATAGAACAGAATAGAAAATATGTTATTCAATAAATGTATGAATAAATATCTGAATTTTAGCTTTCAATTTTAATTTACGAACGCTACGAACTTTCGTTTCCAACCCCATATTAAATGCCTCCTATGTGGCCCAGATATTAAAGGTCTGTCAAATATTTTCGATTTTATTATGCGATATGTGCAATTAATATTTAATTTCATTAAAGTAGAGAGAATGTAACCAAGTACAAGCTATACATATCAATTAGTTAATGCATTAAGCATTTAAGCTATTATGTAATACGTTAATATGTCCATGTATTGTATATGCTACATAAATCATGCTTGGTTCAAAGCATTAAATAAATAATAATAATAACTAAATTTCATACGATATAGAATGTAATCTTGATTGTTTTCACTTAAAAGATAATTCATATGCTTCAAAAGCTAATAAAGTAGACTCTCGTATAAGGCGATCAAAAAATTCTGCCAGAGACAAAGCATAATCAGTCAAAAAGGCTCCATGCACTCTTTAAAATTATGTAATTTCTTTAACAGTGTGAACCACACGATTCCTAAAAAAAAATGCACTCTTTTGTCGAGTGCAACTCGACATTAGAAAAAGAAAAACGTAAATAAAACGGGTTTTCGATAAAGCGATTTCAAAACAAAATTCAGTGGTTAAATTTTAAAGGATACAGCTTTATTAATCAATTATATAGTTACGATTCTTTCCTACAATTAGAAAAGAATGAGATGACTTTATAATTTTTCTTTTACACTCCGCCGTGCAGTACATTTTGCGACAACTACGAAAATCGGGCACGAACTTCCTTTATTTATATGTCTTATCTTTTGGTTAAACACAAATATAAGTTCGGCAAATATAAATTACAACAAAGTTTGAAAGCTATATCTACTGTAATTAGTAGACAAAATTGTTTAAAACAAGTAGAAGTGAAGGAACTGTCCTTCGAAGAAAATTTCAAATGAAACGCTTCAGATAGTAGAGACCTGTCGGCAACAAAAAATGTAAAAATAGTTCGGAGTGCAAAAGGCTGAAACTCGATTCGGCGGATGTTGGATTTTTTTTTGGTGTGTTATCGAGTTTACTGCGGCGCGGCGCGCGGATTACATCGGCAGCGATAGACGGTGGATACACTTCGCAGACGTGGCACGTAAGCAAAGCCGTGTACAAGAGAGGGCGAGAGCAGTTTCACCCGGAGGGTCGCTTAATTAGAATTTAGTTAGACGAGGGAGGGTTCGCTCCGGCTGCGCTGGCGCCGCGTTAACTGTACAAGATTATTCCCAGATAAACTAATTAGGTATCCGAAATCTGTGGATTCGCGTACAGTCCGAGCAGAGACGCGGCGCCCCTGTCACGGCTCCGATAAGATCGCGTGGAACCCGGTGTTCCTCGATTTTACGATATCGGTCGACAATACACCGCCGTTTAATCGCCCCTTTGCGCTCTTTTCACGCTCCCCGAGTAGATAACGTGGCACAATTAGCGCGAAAGCCGGTCTATTACGATTAATTATACCTCTTCGAGGATCCGTCGTTCGTCATAATTGGAGATCTTTGGTCGAAACGAACATTCGCGCGGTCGATAGAAGCGAAAAAGAAAGAGGAACAGAGAGAGGTAGAGGAGAAGAAGATGGCGAGGGAAAAAACGAGGAGGAGGATAAAAACATGAGCAGACTTCGTCGTACATTCCGGACGCGATTGGATCTTCATCCGATTCGAGTCTCTTTCTCGCAGCGCCACTCATTTCAATTAGGTTAGCGGCAATAAAGAAGAGCCCCGTCTCCCTATCTCCCTTCTTCCGTGTCCCCTGACCGGCGCGGCGCGGCGCGTCGTCTCGGGGAGAGGCAAAAATTTATCTCTCCCTTCCCTAATTTCTTTAATTAGTGCACGGAAGTCGTGGCAGCCACCGCCGCAGTGAGATACGGCATATCTAACCGAGCGAAACGTTTCCAACCCCTCGACGAGCAAAGCCACCCTCGAGCCTTTCCTGCGATTCACCCCGAGAGATCCCCTTCCTCCGTTGCTCCGCCATCGATCTCCTCACACCTTCGCCCCACGATTTTCCTCTTCCATCCCTCCGGACCCCTCGAAACCCGCTAAACCACCCCCCTCCAACCATCCCCTCTAGGCCAGGCTCTACCTCTTCCTGCCGCCAGTTTCCTCCTTCTACTTTACTCCCCTGCGTCGTCGATCCGGTTTCTCGACACTTCATCCCCTCCTAAGCCGGTCGGCGTGACTGGAGGTATCAATCTCACCCCCAGTTCTCGACCCCTGGAAACGCCGTGTTGCCACTTCATTACCTCGTGCACCATAGTGCCAAAGTGCGGGCTAGAGGACGAGGAGGGAAGGTACAGTCTACCCGGAAAATAAATCACAGGTAGGTACCGGGTGAACCTCCTCCCCCTTTCTCACTCACTCTCTTCCTCTCCCTCTCTCTCGCTCTTTTCTGTCTATTCCTCCATCCTCCCATCTCCTTCTCTCCCTTTCTCTTTCCCTCTTTCGCTTCGAAATCCGGCCATCGCATCGCATCGCCTCGATTCGCTCTCCCGAGCTTTACGACAGACAATTCGTCGTCGGGAGTGCTCGCGGCCCCGATACGAACCGTGCATTATTCAGTGGAATTTTCGTTCGATATGGTATCGCCGGCGATCGGTATGCCGTGCACGACGGATACTTGTCGCGATAAAACACGCGCGCCGGGAGGTATTGTAAAAGTAAATACACGGGGGAAGCGGGAGGACGCGCGTCACGGCGCATCGCATCGCGTCGCGGCGCGGCGCAGCGGAAGTTGCACGGAACGATGGAAATTTCGTAGGAAAATATTGTCGCGGATCTGTCGGGCTGCTGCTCACGATTTACCAAGTGCGCCAACGATTTTCCTTTTTCAAAGGGGCGAACGCGCGCCGACTCGCCAATCCGCGGAACCTACCCCCGGATTATTAGGTGTACGCGAAAGTTCTGTCATTTCTCGTTTTATAAATAAATCAATCGGTTGTATCTGTGGTTGTCACAGTTGTTTTCCAAAAAATTTTTCACCAACTCCGTTTCGAGATACAGTAGGACCTCGATTAACCGGATCCCGATTATCAACAAACATGCGTTTGAATATGATTATATTATATGAAGGGAAATAAATTTTCAAAGATAAATTTATTTTGGAATATAATGTACGTTTTAATTATTTCCCTCTTGATTATCCGTCGGGCCTTATTTATCCGGGCTGCTTGTCGTTTGAAGTTTTGATCACTAATGCTTTGACATAGGACGTCGGTTAAATTGCATTATTTTTTTGAGCCTTTCGAATTTGTTTACGTGACTTTCTTTCTGGGAAATACACAAATCCTATACTATGAAGCTCAATTAATGCATACATTTTTTGAAATTGTAACATGTGCCGTTTTCCCACATGAACCTCCCATTTTCAGATGTTGAAGGAATCTTGAAACACCCTGTATGTTATCGAATAAATCTATGAATAAATATCTCTCTGAATTTTAGCTTTCAATTTTAATTTGCAAACGCGACGAACTTTCGTTCCAACCCAATACTATTATCTACCGGAAGAGTATAAATACGATTTCCAATAATTGTGTTGCACCAAAGGAAGCTTAAAAATCACCTTTCACGTAATAATCTCAAACGATATTATTAGATCACGTTACCGGTGGCGGGGCGGGGGGGGCGAGTTGTTGGTTTCCGGTTATGATTGCTGTTAATCCATGTATTAAAAAGTCCTTAGATAAAAATCGCCGGTAGATGATATGTTAAATATATTGATGAATAAAACATTATTTCTCCTGAGCTAATACACACCGCAAAGAAGAGTGGTAAGAACGACATTGCGAAACTGCTTCGAACCTGCGGCACACCGGTATCTCGTTATAAAATGCTCGCATTTATAAAATATTCACCGAGTTATGCACTTCACGCGGGTTTTCCACTGTGCTTGCATTGCTGTTGATATTACGTTCGCGTATTTCATTACGTCATAATTTTACCCAACATTTCTGAACAGCCGTATCGTCTTCCGTTTCATGCAATTTGCATTGTTTAACGCCGGCTTGTTATGCTCCCGGCAGCGCGTGCATGACCACGGGTACATTTCGCGTTCGTCGAAACCCATTTTTTTCCCCACTGTTATCGATGCAAAAACGAGGAAAACGTGGAATCTGCGCCAATCGATTCTATTAATTCAACCGGATCGGGGCGATTTCAGTTTAATGTGCGCACAACTTCATGAAATTTAAAGACGCGATTCGAAACGGTCGAATTAGTCAATATTATCGGACCAAGGTTCGGGTCGTTCTATTGGAACAGGAACGCAATACATAATGCGCTTTTGCGCGGGGACTCGTGTGCTAAAAAACAGCGGTGCGAGAGCGAGAGAGAGAGGAGAGGAGAGAAGAGGACAGAGAGAGAGAGTGGAAAACACGAGGACGAAGCGTCGTTAAATCGCTCGAAGCGAATCTGGTTTGCCGGGTTTGCCGTGAATATTTCTTTTTTTTTTTTGTGTCCACGGGTCTCTGACTCGCGTCATTACTAAATTAACGAGGCAAATTATTATCCGGAAAAACCCGACTGGAATATAATATTGCGGCGTAGCTCTACGTGTACTCCATTGAAACAAACTGTCTGCTCGCCCCCTCGTTTCCGCCCTGACTCTTTCTCTCTCTTCCGTCCCTCCGCTCCCTCTACCCTTTGGAATTGTTACGAGTATCTGCAAACATTGTCGCTCGAGTTTTTCTCCCTTCTAGACTAGAAATGAATTTTTATCGCGACTGTTCCCTCCACGGACTAGTCAAAATATTAGCGGTCCGACTGGTACAGGCTGTTCCAAACTTAATGGATTAAATTTCGCTGCTGTAACTTTTCCCGCGGAATTTTCGCAATCTCGCAATTTTCAAAACTAGATTTTTATTTTCTTCGTTCTCCTCGCAGATCTTCCCGTGTCTAGGTTTAAAGTTAATTTCGCTATTTACAATGTGTTTTCTAGCTTTGAAAAATCTATTTGGTGGGAGTATTTGGTGGGAGGGGTGTGCGGCGCGGGAGAGCTAAGTCCCCCTGTGTGGCAAACTCATTCATACATACACATACGCTCTCACACACACATCCACACGTTAATAAATAAAGATTATTGTAAAATAAAGCGGCACGAGCCTTGTCAAAAAGTAATATATTTAAAATAGATTAGTGGAACGGCCTGCAGCACGCCGGAAAATGTTAAAACTTACTAACTAGACAGACGACTAGGTGTATTACAAAATAATAAAAGAAAATATAAGACAAAAAGAGAGAAGGACAGGAGAAGAGCGAAATAAAATATAACTAAAAAGTACAAATACATAAACGAAAAGAGAAAATAGTGGACAGAGGCGTGCTGCAGGCTCGTTGCCCTCGCTAATAACACTGTCCAACACCAAATTTGATTTCAATATACTGTTGGGTCCTTCTTATAGAGAGTTTTTTGCGCTGATTCCGAATCTGTCCTTACTTTTTCTCATATACGCACAGTTTTTGAGGAACATGGCTTTGAAGAAAAGACATATTTTTAAGCTTTAAACAAATATTGTGATGTTATTATAAAAGATATTGAATGGTTCTTTACAGCAAAAGATTCTGCAGACTTTCCCGAATCCAGTGATATATAATATTAATACATTATGATTGTTTTACTTATTTAATTATTAATTAAGAATGGACTCGCGGAGAACATTTTCGTAAAGGAAAAAAGTTATTTGAAATGACTGAACTCTTAACTGGGCGCGCCTATAAACTTACGCATGTGATACATTCGTTATTGTTATCTGTGACAGCTTAGTATGTTGTTGTGGTAGATACTACTGATAATGGAGATATTTTCAAATAATTTCAATAATGAATGAAAATTTTAGAAACTAAGTAGACAAATTTCATGACAAACACGAAGGAAATATAATTTTCGAAGATTACAAGAAGTATGGAATTTGTGCTTTTATCAAACTGGAAAAGAGTTATATACATACTATTTTATACCACTCGGGGTCAAATAGACCCCATGCGCCCAGTTAAGGGTTCAAGAAGTACGCTTTTCAAGGAAATGTAACATTTTTGGGACACGTAGTAATTTAGATTAATTAGGTGTCCATTTACGGGGGTAGACTCGTTTCTCCAGGATATTGCAAGGGTGCGGGATATGCCTTCTCATTTCTCGATAATGCAAAGATGGGGTTTTTCAGTAGTCAAAAGCGATAGATAAAATATCAATTTAGGCCGCGATCGCACTCGAAAGTAATTTGCATTACAGTGTCACATCATCCGCATACCCGAAAGTCAGATCAATCGAGGGAACACTGTATTTGGAAGCTTAAAGCTGCGACAACTACATGCTGCCGAATAATACAAATCACGCGTCGTAAACGTAAAACTAGGACTTCTGAGAGCCATCCCTTTTGACTACTGAAAAACCCCATCATCGCATTATCGAGAAATGAGAACCCCCTTAAGAATTCGTTGGCTTAGTGTGAAGTGATACGTTTATTTCAAGTGCTCTAACAATGTGAGCACTTACAATATTTTTAGCTTTTTGTTTCTGATTATACATGTATAGTCGCTAGTATGGGTCACGCTGGACCCAGTCACCGGCAACTACAATCCGTCACACGGTGGTTAATCACTAGACTGCGAATATTTATGAATTTATGCGTTATGAAAATTTTCAATAAATACTAAAATATAAAATACGACAGGATAGACAATATCTTTTATTTATTTTCAATCTAGAATGGCTACAAATGAAAGAAAAATGAGAAAACCCGTACGAAGTGGCATCTCAATTACGTTCACAAATTATACAGCCCTTTAGTACCAGGAATCGGCGCAGGCCTTTCATTAAGGGTTCCATCTGCTAATAAAAGGTTTCTTATCTGGCATTCACCATTGAATAGCACACGCACATACGCGCGACGGCTCCCCTCCGTGTCAGTGGCACCGTCCGAGCACAAAGAGCAAAACGATCTCCGAAATTCTGCGATAGGTCGCGATAACTCCGACAGCACCAATAATTCCCACGCGATAATAACACGGCCGACAATCTCAGCCAAAGAAATTACTGCGATACTTCGTACCCAGGGATCCGACCCCCTCCATCCACCCGTCGGGTTCTCAGTTTACTTTTTAATTAAAGTTCGTGTCGCTTATTAGTCGGGCGAGCGGCGAAGCCGGGTCCGGGGGCCGAGGGGGGACCGAGGAGGGATCAACAAGGAACCGTTGCTTAATACCCCGTTCAGGAAAGTAATTTACCGTTAATTATCATTTGCTCGTGTCGGTTCCGAGGGTGTCGTCGATTTCGAGGGTTCGTTGCCTCTCGTCCTCGCAGACGTTCTGCCACCGCCCCTTGCCTCCGGCACGGCGCCGTTCGCCCACTTCCCACTCCCCCCCTACCCCCTCGCGACCACCCTTCCGACTTCGTGGGGGCCGATTATGGCGGGGTGAAATTAATGAGTCAAGGCACGGAAAGGTTGCTGAGCGCTAAAGCTCCTCTCTGTCTACGCGAACGATCCCCCTTCGCGCGAGGTCAATCGTCGGGCAATTTGTCGTGCGCCGGCTATTTCCGGTTTTCAGGGAGCAGAGCTCTCGGCGCCCCCTAATGTACCTACACTGGCCGACGAAATTATAAGATACCCTGAACATATTAGCCGAATAAGGGCTCTATTTCGTGTCCATACAGTCTGGGGCGAGAACCTTATGAATTTGTTACTTTTTTTGTAGTGGATAACATTAATGGAATTTCTTGTATATACCGCGACACACGAAAGTATTCGAACGCCCCTTTACGATTTGAACGATGTGACTTGTTTTTAGCAGTTAGAAGCACTGATTTGCTAGATGAAGAAAGGCTCTTTTTCGAAAGGAAAAATAATTTTATACTTTTTAGTCGGTTTTTTAAACATATTTTTTAAAAAATTTATTTTTATTTAAATTATTTTATACTTTTCAGTCCGTTTTAAGAACGTGGTATTTTTTAAATTATTTATTACTTTACGTTGACGAGGCGTAATTCGCATTATTCTGAAGCATGTAGCTGTCTCAGCTTTATGAAAACAACTACAGCGACTCGAATTAATATTATATGTATTTGGACGCTCTAAAAACGTAAATTTTCAGGGCGATCGCGGCCTAGTTCGATCTTTTATCTAGCGTTTCTGAATACTGAAAAACTCCATCTTTGTGTTATCGAGAAATGCGAACGCGCATTCCGCACCCTTGCAATCCTGGAAAAACAAGTCTACCCCTTTAATACAAATTGGGAGACTGCACTGTGGTAATTTTCATGTCGTCTTATAATTTTGTCCGCTAATGTATCTGCGGTCGAGCCGAAGAACCACCCTGTCTGTGCTGGTGCTGGTGTTGGTGTACCACACGCAATAAAATTCACGTTATAACAGAGGGGCCACGAACTGCGTGCTTGAGCATGGACAACGCCACCCCAGTTATAGTAATGTTTATATTCATTGGTAATCTCGTCGGTGTTTGCCGTTTCGCGTTCATTCCTCGCATCACTTTAATTAATTATTTTAATGAGCCGCGCGGTTAATGACCTTCCCGTGACTTTCAGTAACGCCGGGGTATTTTTCTCGAGAGGTAATTGATGGCAGAGGGTTGATCATCCGGTGGTATTCGCCGTCCACCAGGAATTTTTATGCAGCCCCGATGAGTTTGTAGAAAGGGGTGCGCAGACGGTAATTACCGAATTATTTGTCTTTGGAGATAGTGTGTATTTTGAGTGAAATGCGAAATGTGCTGAAGCACAAGTAACTACTGAGTCATCGGTAACGTTAGACGCGTTGGCGCGAAAATTGTGTTTTGTAATCGGGGGCTCGGCTTTGTTAAAAATTGTTTGCCCTTGAAAATCATGCTCGAGGTCAATCTTGCGGTAACCTTCTGTTTTTTCAGCCCGGGGGAGAGATAATAACTCTTCCTAATACACTGATACTCTTAACCATTTGCACTCGGAGCTATTTTAACTCGAAAATTAAACATTTTTTCCAACCTAGAATAATTCCGTTCTATATGATTTTTTTCATTCTATGGATATGAAATTGATATAATACCTCATACAATACTTAAATGTTTAGTAACTGTTCAGACCCCAACATATTTAACACATTACCGACCGGTGATTATTGCATAATTTTTAAAAATTTATGGTACATGGCTAAACATTTTTTAATGGAACCTTCAATAGTAAGTCACCCTCATTAAAACGTCGTCTAATAGTTTCATTGAAGATTGCAACGTAAAAGAAAATTTATATACTTTCTTTTGGTACAGCACACAATTATTGAAAATGATACAGCAATTTTCGAGTGCTAAGGGTTAAATCCCTTTTATCCTTCTACTGTTTCAAATTTCATCTATTGCAATCTAGGTACGATTATTAGTGGTGGACAATAACCACTTGTGCTTCTTGGGATTAAGAAATAATTGATAATAATATCTGACAATAATACAAATAATGAAGACATGATATTGTAGCTGGAAATTGCACATAGCTAATTTCGTTGTGAAATGAAATTATTCCGCGATTAATAAAACTCTGTGCATTTACACTGTGTTTCATCAAAATGTATTAATTTTACCTCATTGTGGTTGCGCCGAAAACAAATTGCGTTCGAAATCAAATTGAATATTCCATCGAAAAATGATCATTGCGAATAACGCACAATTCTCCTCGATACAATCCGGATGCTCTGTCGCTTCGCTGTGTAAATACCGTGACAAAATATTTCCATCGGTATGCCTGAAAATGGCGTCCTCTGTGGATAGAAAACTGACCTGGGTCAGAAGTAACGCGCCGGGATGTAGCATAATAACCGTATTGGAACGGTGGAGAGTTAATGTCAACAGACATTCCTCATCGCATTATTCTAGATCAGACTACCTACCACCTCCGATAACATCATCTGCGGTTGTAGATAGAATTAACATCGCTCGGGAACTAAAATTAGTGCGATAATCCTAAATCCGGGCGTAGCACGCGGGGGTGGAAATCTGTGACCGCAAGTGGACTACCGCTCACCGAAAGTGGAGCGCTCGCATGCGCCCGGCTAACAGCAAATGATATTAATCTTTCCGCGACTGCAAATGGAGCAGCGCCCATTATTCCTGAGACATAATATCCGCGCCGTTATCGGGGGACCGCTGCACAAAAACGGGACGATTTCGTGACACACGTTAATTATTACACACCGCGCGCACTAGGGCCGATCAAGCTATTATCGATTTCTGACAGGGCTCGAACGAAACTGTTCACATTTTCAATTAGTCATGGATAGACAGCGGATTTTATGCATTTATGACAAGAATGAGTAGGTGTAATTTAAAACAGTAAATAAATTAGAAGCATTTAAATATACTGTTATATTATTTTCAACCTATTAAACATATTAACTTTCTTTTTAATTGAAATAAAACTTGATTAGTTTGTAATCAATACTTGAGCATTATAAATAAATGTAGCCATGTAATAAAAAAATTTTATAAAAGACTTCGAAACGCAGTAAAAAGTATGAAATAATTTTCATTTAATTTATGTGAATACACACGAACTTACATAAATACAATACAATCTTTTCGGAGGCGGCGCAAAATTGAAAATTTTCCAAATGACAGATATTTGCTGATTATGATTTCATTGGAATATGGTGGACTTGAAAATCAGTAGGTGGAAAGAGAAGATACATTAATATGTGAAAGCATGTAGAAGAATTTCAGATTTTCGTAATTTCCAGTGTCGAAAATTTATAGATAGATTTTCCATATGATTTGTGCGGGGTCCTTTGACTGTATCCCATTTTCTTCATTTTCTGACAATGTTCTATTTTTTATACCGTAGATCGATAGAGTATCAAATTCCGAGTATAATAGTGTTGACCTTCATATGTCCTAAACTTAATAGTTAACGAAATATTATCGAATCAATTTTCTTTCTTCTTCGGATAATATCTCGTTCACGATTAGGTTTAGGACATATGAAGGTCAACGCTATTATACTCAGACTTTGATACTCTATCGATCTATGGTATAAATAATAGGACATTCAATATAGACAGAATATGATTGTACCCTTCATACCGAACAATTTTTGTAAACAAATTTTTTTCGTAACTTCAATGCGTCACAAGATATTTTCGTTATCAGGTAAACGGAACACCCTGTATAGCCGTTGCAATTAATCTGATTTGGGGTATTACACTTCGCGAAAACGGACTTGTTAGCGGGAACATGGCTGACAGAAATTAGACAGACCAATTAATGTGAAATAATCTTAATTCGTCCAAAGTAAATTTATGCTGGAATGCATGCAAGGAATTATGATATTTTTGTAGGTATAAATATTTAACTAAAATTTTCAGAGTGTACTCTTCACAGTTAGCGTGCAGTTATTTCTATTTCAAAACTTCGAATTCAATGCGCGTGTCTTCCCGACGTCCAATTAATCTCAAATTTTGTTTATATAAGGCACCCATATCACATAAATCTTCTTACATTTATTACTAGACTGCGGATTTTATGCATTCATGACAAAGATGGAGAGGTGTAATTACAAACAGTGAAAACATTAGTAGAATTCAAAAATACTATTACATTATTTTCGACCTATTAAATATACTAAGGAAGAAAATAAATATCTATTTCACTCCAATTTGTTGCAATTGAAGTAGAATATTTTTACTTTGCATGAAGATCTGCAGTCTATTTATTACACAACCGAGTATACACTACTGTACAAAAGAAGGAAGCACTCGGTATAATTATAAGATATAATGACAAACAATATCTTTATGTAGAAATTGTATTGCGTACAGAGTGTAAAAAAAAATTATATGCAGCGTCTACCAAAAGATGATTCTATACCCTCGATTTGGGTATCTTGACCTTGTATTTTAAGGTCAAAATTGGTTCCTTTTGCAATTTTGACCGCCGCGACGAGTAAAATTATGACGCAATTAAAAAAATTGTTGACCGTTCGACCTTAACATTCAAGGTCAAGGACAATTTTGCGGCATTTCCTTAGTTCAATTTCAACCAAATCGAGGGTGTAGAATCATCCTACGGTAACCGCGACATATAATTTCTTTACACCCTGTACAATGACTGATTTATTGCATTCAAAGTATTAGATAATCCGCAATAACACATATTCTCAGTCATGTTCAATTAAACAACGGAATCCTTGTCCAAAACTTACTGTGTTCCTATTCGATTTTTCACGCTTTTCTATGAAATCCATATTTAATGGGTGCTTCTTTCTTTTGCACACAGCAGCGTAACTTTTCCATGCAGAAGTGAACAGTTTCATTCGACCCCTGATTTTTAAGCGTTCCTGCGGCCTCCGGGTCGCCCCTCTTCCGGTCTCGTTCACCTTACCCCACGGTCGAGGGACCCTCGGCGTTCCTCGCATCATCGTGATAAAAAAAAGAGCAAACGCTGGGCTAGGGAGGGCTAGCCGGTTTCGCAGGAGTCATCGTACGTACAAAATAGAAAGTGAATCTCTCCACCCCGTGTTCGGAACTCCCCTCCCGGAGCCCATGGGAGAAGAAGTCCCTCGAAATTCAAATGCATAGCGCGAAGAGTTCTCGTATCCATTACCTCGTTCAGCCCCCTAGGCCGCATCCGCAAACACGTGGCCCCTCTCGATATACACACACCCTTCGCGCTCTCCCTTCGCACACCCCCGCGACCCCTGTGTCGGGGCTCACCTCGAGGCAATCGCATTAAATCGGACGAGGGGTCGGAGTCATGTTTTCTTAATTCCATAGTGACGCCGTGTAAGCCGTAGGCACCGTTGCCCGTATATACTTTCCGCGATCGAAATCGCGCCGCTTCTCCACACCCGGCTCGCGTGTTCGAATGAATTTTTAATCCCGGCCCTTATATGCCTTATCGTTGCATCGGTTTTACGGCTACCGCGAGGAACATATCGTGGATCATCATCCGTTCGCACGAGCCCGGGTAGTTTCAATTTTTTTTCCATCCGCCCCCACCCGTCTCTATCCCATCACCGTTTTCATGCCGTCGGTCTTGTTAGACGATCGTTCCGTAATATCGTAAAATTCGCATGACGTTTCCCGAGGTCGATCGTGCTCCGTGTACGTATTTTCACAGCTGGTCGGCTGTGCGGAAGGAACTTTATTATATTGGAATTCGCGGGGCGAAAGTCGCACGACTGCTCGGATACGAGCGTGTTCGGGCAACACAGTTCATCTTTGATAGCGTTTATTTATTTGATCGTTGCAGAAGTTCGTGACCGATTCGAAAATGTAACACGAGCGGGTACGTTTTAAGTTAATGATGACATTACTGACCGGTGATTATGGCACAATTTTGGAAAATCTATGTAGTACACGGCTAAACACTTTTTAGTAGAACCTTCAATAGCAACAGCAATTTTCGTTGTGAACTAACAGGACACCCTCGATAACGTCATCTAATGAAGTGACTGCAGTTAATGAAACTTTTTGAAATTGAATTAAACATTTGAAAATGGTGGTAGCGAACATATTAATATGTATTTTGTATTATCATAACAGCTTTCAGTCTAACTCCGACATTAACACGTGTGCACCGAATGACGCACATGTGCGTTTTTAGATTCTTCCAACTTGCATCTTGAAATGAATGAATAAAACGTTGTAAATGGTTTAATTGATCGTCAGATAATTTTTCAAGAGTTCGACATATTAATTAGATAAGTAAACAGTTGTGGTAGTTTGTTTGAGAAATAACGTCATTTTGCAAGTTCATAACTAGACAGCGGATTTTATGGATTTATGACAAAAATGACTAGGTGTAACTTAAAACATTAAAAATATTTTTACATCATTTTCAAGCTATTGAACATATTAACGTATTACTGACTGGTGATTGTTGCATAATTTTGAAAAGTCTATATAGTACATGGCTAAACACTTTTTAATGGAAGCTTCAATAGCAGCAGCAATTTTCATTGTGATCTAACAAGACACCCTCAATAACGTCATTTAATAGTTTCATTTAAGATTGCAATGTAAAAGAAAATTTCTATGCTTTCTTTTGGTACAGCAAAATTATTGAAAATCCTATTAATCGGCTTCAAGTAGGTATTAAGAATACAATTTTTGAAAAAATTTCTTTTCACAACATGTAGTAAACTAATTGCTCTAACGTCTCAAGAAAGTTAAAATCGTATAGTGAACAGAAATTAGAGAGGCCAATTAATGTGAAATAATCTTAACTCGTACAAAGTAAAGTGCTTCAATGCCCTATGTAAGGAATTATGATACTTTTGGAGGTATAAAATGGTTGACTTAAATCTTTAGTGTACTCTCGACAGTTAGCGTGCTTTTGCCGTTCAATTAATCTCAAATTTAATAATATTATGTATATCAATTCCGACCAATTGCAATTTTTTTTTTTTTAATTTCTTTTCACAACGCGTAGTAAACTAATTGTTCTAACTTCTGAAAACAGTTCTCTCAAATCGTATAGTACAATTAAAAAGTTATGGTTTCTTTGAGAGCGTGTGAATGTTACTGGAAGTCACTGTATGTGCATTAATATGCAATCGTATGCACAATGCAGCTAGCGCGAGATCGGCGAGCCGAGGCTCTACGATCGAGTTGTATAATAGTCTTTCTCCACCCGATTGAATCTTTAATTATTCCGATCCTACAACAACTCTTTGACCTAGTCGCGTCCTCGCTTCCGCCAAGATGATTTCATGTTTGGTGGAGCTATAAGAAAATCGTCGCTAATACACATTCTCGTCATTATCTGAACAGTACAGAGAGCATGGTTAAAAATGCATATGCATATGTCGCGACAGGAAAAGCTGGTCGCCAGAGCGGAGCGTCTATACCACTACTTAGAAGTAGTTAACCGTATTATAGATAACACGGTTAATTCATTTTGTGTTGTATCGAAACCGTGTTAAACGAATCGTGGAAATATTGCAAATAGCGGAATGCGTTCCGGGTTATAATAATAGAAACAGCGTATTTGGAGTACTGCGTTGCATCGGAACCGACGCTTAGAGCATTCAAAATAAAAATAATATGTATAAAGTAAAAATACAAAGTAACAAATAATACAAAGTGTACAAAGTAAAAATATGTAAAGTGAATTGATGAATCAGTTTCAATAAAAACGTTGCTTTACTATTTCCTTTTCCAAACCGTTTTTCATGCGTTTCCGATGGACCCTTCCGGTCTTTAACGTTGCTTCTTTGTGGTCGTTTGAGGGTTAAAAGTGAGAGAATACAATACAAGTCGAATAGTAATTTTGCCAAAATTATGGGGGCGATTTGGAGAAAATTTTGGACCAGTGTCCAAGTTGGACCCAATGTACAAGATCTTTCAAAATTATACGGCGATTCTGTAGCTTTGGATCGGTGGAAATCGGTTAAAAACAAGGTCACTTTGCAGCAACATTTATAAACAAATAATCATGTGGCGGTGACACATGATTTTGGAACACCCTATACAAATTTTAAAATGCTAAAGAAATATTGTGTTCCGGGACGACTGTCGGAATTTTTGTCCCATGTTCCATTGCAACAGTGTTTCCAGCATATATCTTGTTGTAAGAGGGTTGACTGCAATTGTGGGGGTACCTTGTTTTGGTTTGCAAGTAATTGATTGGAGTAGATTTTGGACCAGTGCCCAGGTTGGACCCAATGTACAAGGTCTTTCAAAATTATACAGCGATTCTGTAGCTCTGGATCGGTGGAAATCGGTTAAAAACAAAGTCACTTTGCAGCAATATTTATAAACAAATAACCATGGATACAAAGCTGCATAATCCCGCTGTGGTGGCGGTGACACATAATTTCGGAACACGCTGTACAAATTATAAATTGCTAAATGAATATCGTGTTGCGGGACGACTGTCGGAATTTTTGCCCCATGTTCCATCGCCAGCGGGTTTCCAGAGAATATCGTGTTAGAAGAGGGTTGGCTGTATTATCTTGGAAAACGGGGCCAGAGTTTATTATCCACTCCCGGGCCGATGCAGCGATCCTCGTCCGCGAAGGCGGCCGGCTTGACAGTAATTAATAATCGTCGCGCGACGGAGTTGGTTTGCTGGTTGGCTGACTGGCTGACTGTCGGTGTTCACGGAGGTTAAATTCCGGGGGGTTGGGGGCGTACGTATGCACCTGTGTGTATACCTATGTGTGCGTGGGTGTGCGTGGAATAGTAGTAGGTGGCAGTCGAGAGTCGCGCTAGTTGCGCAGAGTAGGTTAGGGGTCGAGGGCGGTGCGACGGGTCTCGGGGGTGTTTGGGGGGCTAACGGGGGCGGCTGGGAACGGGGATGAGCCTGATGAGGCTGTTGATACAATCGCGCGGGCGTGCGGAGTGGGGTTGCTGTTCGACGTAGCAACGAGAAACCGTAAGCGTGGGACATGGGTAGGGGATGGCGGTGGCCTATTACCAACCCTTGCCAACATCCGAAAAGCCGACATTACCCCCCGTCCAAGCCCGTCGAGCGCGGCGTTAACTGTGTGTATGTTCAACACGCGATCCCGTGTTACTCCCTTCCATCGTTCTCGACGGACTTACACGTACAACGATTGCCACGCACACCGAAACCCCACCGGCACACCGAATCGCTGGCTGCACACGATACATCCAACCACCTCTCTCTCTCTCTCTCTCTCCCCGAACCTCACTCGCGTCAGTCATCCCTTGTCCTAGTTCATCCCACGCGCGAGAGAGACCCGTTAGCCGGATCACCCCCGCGCAGAACTCGAACATGCTGTCACAGAGGCGTCGAGCACCTGTTTCCTCGAAATTGACACGTTGCCATCCCACGGCCGACACGCCCACCATCGACGTCCACGTCAACCGAGTGAATCGCGATCATCCCCTGTCGGCGATCCATCCTGCTCGTCGTCGTCCTCGTTGTCCTGCTCGTTGTTGTTGTCGTCGACCTCGTCGTCATCCACCTCACTCCTTTGATCGTGTCCGTCCGTTACACCGTGGTCGAGTCTCCCGTGTTTCGGACCCCTTCGAAAAAGTCACCGCTCCTCGGGCCGCGCGCACGCCTTTTTCCGCACGTCCTTCTGGGTCCCGACAGTGGCGGCTCAAATCGAGTGGGGGCACCGAGCGGTAAAAATTTTGGGGCCCTCAGACTCAAGTTAGAAATGAAGTCGCAAGGAAACTCTCGTAAACTTATTAACAGGAAAGAACACAGTTACGCAGTAAATAGATTTATTTAAAAATTCATGAATTTGTGTAAGCACACATAAAAGAGGTTGCGAAATACAACGTTTAGTATTTTCTCTGCAATTCCGATGTCTTGCAATATTCTCCAATTGCCCAAAAAAATTTCAAATCGTATGGTCCAATCTTTAAAAAGCTATCATCTTTTTAGTAGTGTCCGAATACACCGTCCAACACCGAAGTTCCCAATATCCGGTTGGGTCCTTCTTATAGTTTTGTGCGCGGATTCCGAATCTGTCCTTAATTTTTAATGTTATTGTAAAAGATATTGAATTGTTCTTTACAGCAAAAGATTCCGTAGACTTTCTCGAGAATACAGTGATATATAATATTAATACATTATGATTGTTTAAACATGTAAAAGATAAACATTACAGACGGAGAGACACCACTTTTGCACCAATTTTTGAGGATATTTTTCAATTTATCTCAAAAAATAAGGGTCCAGCGGAAAATCCAACTGTACCACGCGATAGAGCAGACTTTTATCTTGAGAAACCACCCTATGAAGTTTGGAACGTCGATGTTTTTTTCGAACCAGAAAGCAAAGTATCTTCGCCCGAAATACGTTCGCCGCTCCGTATCCCGTCCCGAGCGCCACTGGCGACGTGTTTAAACAATCATAATGCATTAACATTATATATCACTGGATTCGGGAAAGTCTACAGAATCTTTTGCTATAAAGAACAATTCAATATCTTTTGTAATAACATCAGAATATTTGTTTAAAGCTTAAAAATATGTCTTTTCTTCAAAGCCATGTTCCTCAAAAACTGTGCGTATATGCGAAAAAGTAAGGACAGATTCGGAATCAGCGCAAAAGACTCTATAAGAAGGACCCAACAGTATATTGAGATCATAAAAAAGAGTTGAAATTTGTTGGACAGTGATATTAATGGGAGTCGCGGTATGTCTCATAGTTTCGTCGCGAGGTGTAAGTAATTCGGAGATAGGGGCTCAACGGTTCCATAAAGTCTGCGGGATTAACTATGTCGAGATTAAGAGGGGTCAACGGCGTTTCTTACCCGTCGGGTTTTACGATCGCGAGGAATCCCTCGCGGAGGAGCCGCGCGATCGTTAACGACATCGCGATACAATGATAAGTTCGCGGCTTATGCAAATGCCTGTAATTACAAGCGAGGAGTACCGCGCGCCGCCGCCGCCGCCGCCGCCGCCTGCTCGGTTATCGTTTCGCCGTTTAACTGGTCGATCCTGCGCGCGACAAATGAATACGTAATAGGCGAGGCGATGGCTGGTGGCCTCCACTCGCGGTAATTATCGCGGGCCGAGGTCCTGTTTATCGCGGCGGACGGAGCTTCTTCGAAAATGAATTTCCGGGGCGGGTGTACACGGCCATTAATTCGACGCGGGCTCCGTTCTCGCGGACCCGTGCGCGCGTAATTATGCAAATAGAAGTACGGGGCACGAGGGTGTCCGCTGCGCCGATTGTTTCGCTCGAGACGGTGCACGCGGAGTCAGCCTGCTGAAACAAATGCCATTGACGAAAAGTTCTTTGATTCTCAACGTATTAGATTAGGTTGTTGCACATGAAATGTTCGATTTCAGAATGCGATTCTTATAAAACGTTTCGATCAAGAAATGCTGTTACAGCCTATAGGTTTATGCAGGGTGAGACGCTACAAACAGGCCACCTGAATAACTCGACTGCTATTGGTGTTAGGAAGAAATGCATCGGATGCAACTTGCATGGTTTCGAGGAAGCATTAATCTGATGTTAGTAGCTTCTTTGTAGATGGACGCATGAAGGACATACGAAGGTCAACTTTATTTTTTTAAATGAAACGAGGTATTTTTTAATACATCAATGGTCATGGTGTAATACACTGTTGAATTCGTCTCGACGTTAGCAACAACCCTATGCCGTCCAAAACGTAAGGTGCCATTCAAAAAAGTCAAGGTGACCTTTAGTTTTTTAGCTTTTCTTCAGATTTCAGAATATGCGAACATGTAGCTCACCAGGTACTGAGAAACTTTTGTCTAAAACATTTTTTAGTCACACTACCGGAAATGCCTAAAAAATGGTGACATAACTTAACGGACACACCCTGTACAGTAATAAATATCTTTATTATAGAGCACATATTATAATAAGAACCGCGCAAAGTCTAAACAAATTAATTCTTGTCATTTTTATTAGGCAACCACGTGCCTGTGGTGCTTTTATAGCTCGGTACGTTTTGTGTTAATATCCTACGTTCAATTATAATTAACACGTATAATTTTACTTTTAAATCAACTTTATTTCAACGTTAACCAACGCGACTGTATTTTTTGTAAAATTTTGTAAAAGGATTTTTGGTAAAGAGATAACTAGTCGTTGATGATACAAAAGAACTACAAAATTAAGATAAGAATCTCGTAACGTGAATGACCATAATATCTTATTTTTACCGTAATAAGCACAATCACAAGAAACTTGAAATTTGTAGATAAAATACATTGGGTACAAAATTCACAGGCCACTAAAGACTTGGTCGAAGTAAAGTCTACGGGCAGTTCCAACCAGCTTCCCCCCTGTCGAAGGAGGTAAGTGGAGGGGGAACTTTTAGTGGGTAGACCTAATCTGAAAAACACTCCCTGTAATAAGGGATGTTACTGGGGAGTACCAGACTTTCCCGGGGTTGCGATGACCCTGGGATGTAGTGCGTAACGCATTTCAGCCCCTTCCACTCTAAACAATAAAAAATGGTCACTAAAGGCTACAACATATTTAAATTTGAACAAAATCCGAAACACTACCCTGCTCAAGACAGAGCAGGAGCCTCCAATTTCGCTTAAAAGTTAAATGTCAATTAGAATGTAAAAAGCAACTCAGCGTCTTTATCAGTCGACATTTCTCAGGTTCTATCACCTAAATTTCTAATTTTATTGTTCTAATAATCGCACAGTTAATCTCTATTAAATAAGTGCACCAGCTAGCTAACTTAGTGTTACGAGGCTGAGTTTGTACACCCACCATTAAGCATATTGTGGAAATGTTTAGTGCTCCCCCCGAAGACGATCTCCGCTCCATGACGGCCACATTTCCTCGCGAAACTGGTGGCCGAGGTTGGCCGTCGCGGAACATAATGGAAGTTGGAAAAACAGAGGGTCTCGCGGGGGTTTAACGATCGTGTTGAGGTCACTCGATAAAAATAAAGCGTGTCGCCCCGGCTCTCTAAAATTAACGACGTGTGGACGCGGAATATGCCAACGGGCTATGAAACTTTTATGGGGGAGTAAACCTGGATATATTCGAGGCCCGACTCGAGAGCCTGTGGATTGTGTGGAAGGAGGACACCGTGGAAGGATAGTCGCGAATCTCCAACAACCATCACGAGACGTGTTCCAATGTCTTCTTCGCCGTTCTTCTGCCTCCGCCACCACAGACGTCGTCTTTCTATCGCAAAGCCAGGCAACACATGAAGAAACGCGCGCGGGCTGTTATTGAAAGACGGTTCGATATCTTGGTGTCGCATACCCGCGACCGAAGGAAATAAAATAGCTGTCTTCCGCTCGCAGATCAATCTTTGCTTGACAAATAGTGGCATTGGAACCTCTACCGAAGCCTTGTTTCTGTATTAATTTTTAACATAGGACATCGGTTAAGTTGTATTATTTTTTAAGTGAAACTTCTTTTGGCAGGCTGTAAGCCTAATTCGCGTCACGGAATTCGCGACATGAAAAAGCGAACGGTCAAAGGTAAAAAAAGTGGGGGAATATCCCTGGCAGCTGTCCCATCTTGCGGCGAGCAGAGAACTAATCTCTATGTTTTGGTCGCAGCGCAGTTGATTTTCTAAGAAAAAAAAAAATTAAGAATGTGCGACACACGTGCGACGGACCCATCGAATCGACGGCGGACTACCGTTATAAATGACGTCATTGATGACCGTAGACAATGCCACAAGGAATTTCTTTGACAATTTCCCCCGCTTTTCCACCCTTAACCATTCACGAAAAACCGAGGTGACAAACGCAGTACGATTTTGACCGTGGTCGGAGTAACTTCTTCCCGTTCGTTGTCACAATTTTGGATAATGTGTTGTGCTGTGCTTCAAACTTATTCGCGCAAATGGCAAGTGTCCTGTTGATCCGACGGACGTACAAAAGATTCTGCAAAATTTGTAAGTACCTATACTTGACACTAGTATTTTATAACCCAGGATTAATATTCTTATGTATAAGAAAACTATACGCGTGGAAAACCACGCGCGGCAGAAGTGAAACTTCTTACAGTGTAGTAGTGTTTAGAAGTAAATTAAGATTGGAAATAGTAAGTAGTCCCAATGAAGCGACAAGATCAGTAACTACTAATACAAAAAAGAATCATAGAAAAATTTTCATTTAAAAAATAATGAACGATCAAAATCTGCGACGCAAAGGAGAGCGTATGGGAAATGCTACGAACTTTGTCTCTTTCTTTCGCATACGCTCTCCTTCTTTGCGTCGCAAATTTTGATCGTTCATTATTTTTGAAATGACATTTTTTCAAAATCTTTTTTGCATATCATTTGGTAAATCAATTCCTCTAATTGCTCAAAAAAGTCCGGTCGTGTGGGCCGATCATAAAAAGTTATACTGTTTTAAAGTGCATTCAAATACTTTCGTGGTTCACTCTACACTGCAATATCTTTATATTATACAAATAAAGTATATGAGGAATAAAGTATGTAGTTTATTTGAATAACGAGTTTACCCCCTTAAGAGGCTTTTCCCCTTGAGTAAAGAGAAATTTTCGTGACGTTAGTTCCTTTGAAAAAATTTCGTACGACTAATGCATCGGGTAAATATTAACAGATAGCTATTTTTTCGGTGTCGATCGAGCGACTCCTTTGAAACTGCCAGGACTGTCACGTGCAACCAGAAGATTTGCAATCGCGACAGATCATGATGAGGTCGCGCAAACGAAGGGACAGATTCAACAAGGGTGGCGTTATTTGTGCTTGCTCCCCTTGCGGTTGCAGAACAGATGTAGATACAGTTGTGTGCAGTCATACAGGGTCCCTCGGATGGTTTATCGAGGGCAACGATTGCCAGGGATACTGGCGAGAATTCAGATCTAGTCTAAAACGATTACGTAACGAGGTATAAACGTGTAAACATGGGGACACTCGAATACAATTAGCACGAAATGATTCGTCTTGGAAAAGGTATTATATTTCTACTGAAATTGGTCTTGCTATTTAAAAGCTTCGCGTTGTGAGAATGTAGCTCTTTAAAAGAAAGGTTAAAAGTAGAAAGAATTCATTGTGCATAATGAATCTGTATACTCTGGTAGCATTGCATCAGGAAACTAATAATTTAGCTAGTATTTCTTTTTCTACATGCAGCCTTAAATATATCATGTGAGTATATCTATGTATAGAAGAAAAATCCAACCTGTAACGAGTCTACATAAAAAAAAAAACATAATGTAGATGTCTGTTCTATAAGCCATTTAAATATAAAACATATAAAAAACATCCAGAAATAAATAAGCTAAGAATGAAATTTAAAAAAAGTATACCTGTAGTAATTTCAATTTGAAATTTTATAATAAATAAAATCAACCTGCAGTAACCATGTGCTCTCTATTGGCAAAGCTGTCCGAACTGCTCACGTCTTCTTTATGGGCCTTCATAAAAAAGTAAAATAAATTTAACAATAAGAAACTTACTACATTGCGATTAAACAATTAGTAGTTTTTATGTGTAGAGTATTTATATGAATTTTATAGTGGTAAGGAAAATTAAATTAAATTTATATTTCATTTGTTTTCTTACTTTTGTATTTTCTTTATCCGATTTTCTTCTTTTAAGAGCCGTTTTCTTTCTTTTCCTTCGGCAATTTCTTCCTTCCGTTCTTCTGCTGCCATATGCTTTATTTGCCTGCTCGTTATCTTTTAAGTTTCAGCCAGCTTTTCTAATTTTTCTTTTTCTTTATATTTTCATGAAATTATTTATGTTATAATATACAATGTTAATATTATGAATAATATCTTAAATGACATTTGAATCAATTTATGGATAATTAAATAAGGAGGTTTGTACCTCCACTTACCTATACTTGGCCACCTTTTTACTGATAATTAATGAATATTAATTTAACTTTTAACATTTTTTGGTTCATTATATATTTCATGTTAATTAATGAAAATATAATATGAAAATATACACAACAATTGATTTTTTACACGAAATAAAAATTCGCTAAAAACAGTTGTATCTTAACCTACCTGTAACTCGCATATCAAATTGTTTTTTATCAATCCTAAAATTTAATTGGGCACTAATTTTTCACTTTTATTCCTAAAATTTATTGATTTAACACTATTTTAATTGATGGGACTCATAGTGAATTCAAAGTAAGAGTAGTTTCCCGCTGCGTCTTTCGAGTACGGAAAATGAGGTGTAATATTTTGTAATGTAAGCTATGAAATATAGAAAGGCTAAAAAGAAAATGTGCGAAATATTGAGACAATTCTATTTTAATTAATTATTGATTTAGTTTTCTTTAAATTATACTTATAATTGTTATTTATCACCACGAAACTGGGGACATTTACCTCATCCATGGGTCTCAAAGTAGTCGAGAAAAAACATGCTCTAAAAAGTATGAAATAAATTTCATTTAATTTATGTGAATACACACACACGAACTTAAATACAATACAATCTGGACTTGGAAATCAGTAGGTGAAAGCATGTAGTAGGATTTTCGTAATTTCCAGTGTCGAAAATTTTCAATTTTTTGGAAGATTTTTCTTTTTGAAAAGATTGTATTGTATTTAAGTTCGTATGTATTCACATAAATTAAATGGCAATTATTTCATACTTTTTAGTGCGTTTTCAAAATGCAGAAGGTTTCGTGCTGATTGGTCCATCCATCTCGGAGTAATCGGTAAATATACATAGAAAAAAAAGCGAAAAATTGAGTAACCTCCTCCTTTTTCCGTAAACACGGAATAACGTTAAAGAAAAGAATGTTGTATCGTGATTTAAGACGTTGCCATTTCTCCGTTTCTAATACCTGTACAGCGGAGACCGATTGATTCATTGCGCGGGAACGACTGGCGAAAATGTCCGCGATTCCGTGTTCACGAGCACGCCGATTCCACAGGGGCACGGGCAACCGGGGATGTGATTCAAAATTCAAACCGTATTCCGGTACGCGACTACCGGCTCGTAAATTCCGCCCTCCTCCCGGCCCGTCCAAGTTCTTTCGACGTCCGAATTTTCCGCGACGTCGAATATTATCCCCGCCGTTAGTATTCCCGTGCTATTGGCAGACTGCCGTATGTCTCCTCCCGTTTGGATAGGATCACGGCCGTAAAACATCTATAAAGTGCGGCGCGTCTCTCTTTTCACGAATATCAGCGCACGGCCAAGGACGTTCTTTGGACGTCCCTTAAACCGGAAACGAGTGGGACGCCATTGGTACGCGGCCCGGCCCGGTCCGGTCCGGCGAACGCGATAAATCAATCCGGCAGACCATAATCAACGTCGCCGGTGGGTTAGCTTTAATCGTTGATACACGATTATCTGACTCTCTGATTCACTCTCCGTCTGTCCTTCCCGACGCCACTTGCCTCTATTTTATTGCTCCCCTGTCGCCTTTCATCTCCGTGTTCTTTGTTTCTGGTCCTCGCGCGAGACGAGTGAAATATTTATTGCGCCAGCGCGCGGCGCTCGCAAAAACCACCGTTCGAAGTTCTTAATAAATCGAGTGCCAAGTCTTTTAATTGCTTCTGATAGCCCGTGAATTATGCCGGAGACGCAAGCGTCGTTGAAGATGCAAGCGTCCGCCCATTTTTATACTCGATAGCCGGTTGCGATCATTCCGGACCCGCGTAATTTAATAACTGAATTCATCGATATATTCCGGACGCTGTCTGCCATCTTCGGAGTCTGGATAAAACTCTCTAGTGTTTTTAAAACTAATTTTTAATAACTACTCTCACGAAAGTTCTCTCACATGTCAAAAGTAATTGAATGGTTTTCGTTAATCCCTCGCCGTATCTTAACGAGTCACAATCGTCATGAAGATTTTGAACAAAATCTAACAAGTATGAAGACTGCCGTTTCCCTCGAGTAACCAGAAATTTTTGCTTAACTTTAAACATTTATAACTTTTGAACCATTGATCCTCTAGGATCGAAACTTGGGTTTCTCACACCTTCTCGTACAAGTCCACTGGATAACACAGAAAAAGGGTAAATATTTATAGGAGAAAGGCAAAAATTTCTGGTTACGCAACGAAAAGTTCACAGAATATCAATTTTACGTATTTCTTTTTAAATGAAATAAAACTTGATTCGTTTGTAGTCAACATTTAAGCATCAAAATAAATTTTCTTTCTTCTTCTACGACATTTTTCTGGATAAAGACACGTTTCAATCGCTGTAACTGTAAATAAAATGATGCGGCAAAGGGTGAATGTAACAAATAAAACTTTTAGAGCTCGTGCACGCTGATTTTGCTGAGTAACTGTACACGTACGGTGAGACCAGAATGTCGATGGAAACATAAATTGGGGAAATAGCGTCGACGTAAACATTATCGAGGAAGTCGCTGTCGGTCAAGTAGAACAGACCCGCTCGTGCACGTAGCCCAAATAAACGCTTAAACGCTCTCCCGAAGGAAGTCGCTTTTTACAAAAACTGATTTTACGGTTGCACAATGAATCACGCGTCCGCCGTTTTACTATGCGCGAACAAACGCGCGTGCGAGATTGCACGGGGCGAAGCACAGTCGAACCCGAATCGTAAATTCGCGGGGGCAATCGTAAAACCTGAACTTAATTTACAGCTGCCCTTTAAGTTCTTATCGCAGCTCCCCCCCCCCTCCGCGCACAAGAAAACTATTACGAAAATACATTACACCGGATCACGAATAAACAGGGGATTCTCGGCTCGTTTTCCGTGGCGGGAGCGCCTAGAAGGTCGTCGTCGATGATAGGAGCAGCGTTCTCGCAAAAAGTCCCTCGAAGGGGTCACATAACGTCACGTGCCGATGAATTGCCCATCAACGTGCCAATAGTGAGGATATACCTACAGTCCGTCCGCCAGTTGATGGTTGGGACAGTGTTTACGTTCTGTCTATCAGGGGGTGTCGACTCTCGTACTTTTTCGAAGACACTGTTCAGGGCGCCCCACAGTGGTCCGGTAGCTCTAAAATTCTTCTGATGTTTTTATTGTTTTAAATTACACCTACTCATTTTTCCCATAAATGCATAGGATCAGTCTAGTCATATTCTATCCATTCCTAACAGAAGATGTCCGCCTGGTGTCTGGCTGACCTTCCGTCGTTGTCAGGAAGAACGTCGCATGTCACAATTCCAAAAAATTTGAGTTTTCGTCATGAAAATAAATTCGAAATGCTCGAAAAATTAATACAATTTAACCGATGTCCTATGTGAAAGCATTAGCGATCGAAACTTTAAATGGCAATATTCTTGAGGCGTTCTTCCTGACAACCACAGATTTATGGGACCCATAGACTCTTGGTCCACTCGAGAACGAAGGTAAACCAAATAGGTGCGCTGATCCGAGGAACGGTAAACCGTAAGAAAATGAGTATATTGGCCGAAGACGATGATGAAGAATAACAGCGCCAGCTCGATTTCAATCGAGACCGAGTGAAATGGAACGGTGACTCGAAAGAGTAGATGGTATTTGTTATTCGACTGTATCTCTTAAAGTGCGTTTTGCCAGTCATTAACGGGAAAGCTGAATAGGGAAGATTAGTGACCCGGTGATTTGGTGCAAACAGTAAGTCTGCTCGTGCCCGGCCGCAAGCGATTATGTCGGCGGCGGCGAGATCGGCGGGCTCACGCATCGCGCAAAACGGAAATGGAACATCATTGACGATCAGTCAGCCGGAAAGCGTTATCGACGGGCCCGTCACGATCCATAACTGTGGCCCGGGGCGCCGAAAGACGGTTTCGCACATCTCGTTCGGCCGAGATGAAGATAAGACGTATTCCCCGACGCGGAGCTTTCGAGGCGGCCGGGCCGGGCCGCGGGATAACGTCTCTCGCAGATTGCCATCGTGCGGAATAGTCGCGTGGGCGTCGGCTGCACGAGATTTTTACGCTGTCGCTCGCCTCCAGCCGACCTATTCCCCCCTGCCGTGACCCGGCGAGGGCGGCAAACAACTTTCGATATCGGCGTAACGAAGTGAAATAAATCGCGACTCGGAAAGCAATAAAAATCAACGGAGCACCGGGCTCGATCGGGCTCCGATCACGAACGGTCCATGATTTATCGAGGCGACGGGGACGAGTGGAGAGTATCGGGGCTGGGGCGAACTATCCACCCCCGAGTGACGGGGAAAGACGTCTACCAGTTCAGAAGGGGCGAGCGAAAGAGTGAGAGAGGGAGAGAGAGAGACAGAAGCGATCGAGAAAAGAGGATCACGAGCAGCGGGGTTCCTCGGAAGCGGAGACAGGGCGGGCACGAGTAAAGGCGAGGCGTTCTGAAAACTTAATTACCTGTGTAGGGTCTACCAATTAATTTTCCCCGATTTTCCAACCCTCCGGCATCGTCGATCCACTAACGCATAGCTACCGCCACCAACAGTACCCGTTCCCCTATCGGCCGTGTAATTCCGTCGGCATTATTCTCAGCACGTCTGCCGACGGTCGTAGCCTCTTCCTCTCTCTCTCTCTCTCTCTCTCCTCCCTCGCTCTCCTCTTTCCTCTCGTGCAGGTTCCTCTTCTTTTTTTCTTTCTCGTCCTCTCTTGCTCGTGCTCGGTTTCTCTTTCTCCTCGGCTCCCTCGCCCCTATATTTTCTACCCCCTGTTCGCTAAAGGCGGGACCTTTGTTCCTCATTTACTTTTTATCACGACGGCAGCAGGCAACTTCGGCCATTCCGCAATCCCCACCATCCCGGGCGTTCGCCTCTCTTTCGCTCCTCTCTCTACACTAAAGTTCCCTTTTTTCTCACTTTCTTCCCCCCATCCTCACTTTCTCTCTCTCTCTCTTCGGGCTTACCGTCTCCTCCACCTACCCCACAACCCCTACGGCCCACCCCCGCGTCTCTCAGTCTTCTCTTTTTTCCCCTCTTCTCTTTTTTAATCTCACACCACTTCGGCGCCACTCACCCCTGGCACTCCGGTGTACCTTCTGATCTCTCCCCGACAAGCCTCCCAGGCACATGTTCCCTCGAACCTTGTACGCGTAATCGTGTGGATGCTCCAAACAGTCGCAGGCGTCCACACACGCGTGGCGTGGCTGCGAACAACCCGATGAGCGTCGGTCTCATCCTCCGTATCTTTGTGTGGGTTTGTTCGTATGCGTTTGTGTGCGTGTGTGTGAGAGGGAGGGGTGCGTACGTGCGTACGGCCCGTGTCTCCCTGTGTGGGAGCGACGGCGAACGGCGGCTTCATCACCATTCCGCTCGTCCCTTTGCCGGGGCCGAGCTTCATTTCGCCGAGATCTCCGGGGATTTCAGAGATCGCGCGTTCTCCTTCGGGAATATTACGAGATTGCGAGAGGACCGCGCGCGTCGCGTGCTCCGGCGACATCTTCTCCCACAGGCTGTTCCCAGCATCCGTCCCCCTTCACGTCTCCCCTCGTTCTCTCGCTCTCGATACGGTTTCCGCCGCTCTTGACAGATACGACGAAAAATAACAAGGACAGTCTCCCGTGTATTACGCCCCGCTGGATAGGATCGTTCGCCGCGCTACAAACGACAGGATATCGAATCGCGCTTATCGAAATTCCGAGGGGACGGAAGGACTTCTTGGCGTCTGTTTTTCGATCCCCGCCTCTGATGGGATTGATAATTCGTTTCGACCTTTTTTGATGGACCGCTTTTTTGGCGCGGCCGATCGTCTGGCGTGGAACATCTACAACGTGTTAATGTCTTGTTGTAAATAATCTAGCAGACAATGCTACAGAGACTGTATTATTCTAAATAAATGCACGTGGTAAACACTCGAGTGCGACAGAGCTGGAGTTGCATTGGTTGAACGTTACAATTACCCTCCCCCCCAAGCCTTTGGAGCGTAAAAAAATTCTGTTCTAATTGTAGAAAAGAATCGTGACTATACAGGGTGTCCAAAACCACCCGTACAGGGGTGTTTTTAACTTCTCAGACAAGCGTATTCGGTAAAAATGTTTGGAATAAAAGTTGCAGGGATTAATGGAGGACATATGTCCATGACCTTGTATTTGACCTTCGGAAGCATTTTTCAAGGTTATTCGGAGGTCAGTACGTATTTTTAAAATGGGAACAATTTACTTGCACGTACTGACCTTTACCCTACACGCGGAGTATATTCTTTCATTTTTCATATTTCTAATTTTGTTCTATTTATTTTCGAGCGCTGTGACGTCCATTCTTCGTGTTTCATACATACAGTGACTCTAATATTCGGACGCTCTCAAAATATCGATACTTTTTTTAATGTTGGGCTATACGATTTGAACTATTTTGAGAAGCTACAGCAATTAGTTTACTACAGGGTGTGAAAAGAAATTGCAATTGGTCGGAATTGCAGAGAAAATACTACAAGTTGCATTCTACAACTTTTTTGAAATTCTACAAAATTTTAAAAATTCGTGTTGTAGACCTGTGCCAATTATATGTATTGTGAAATTTTTATTGAAATCGGTTGATGCAGAAAGAAACGAAAATCTGCAATTTTTACCACCTTTAAACGTTTGTAGCTCATTGCTACGTCGACCGACTTTGACGAAATTTTCAAGATATGTTTAATTGGCACACATCTACGAAACGTATTATTTAAATTTTTAATATAGACCCACATCAAAATGTTGTAAAATGTAACTTTTAGTATCTTCTCTATAATTCCGACTGATAAGCAATTTTCGAAAGAATTTCTATTCACATCCTGTATTATAAACTAACTGATCTAGCTTCCCAAAAAGAGTTTGAATTTAAACATTTAATGGAAAACATTTGAACATTTAAAACAGTTATCGCTTTGCTTAGAGCGTTCGAATATGCATGGGAGTCACTGCATTATACGACGCCTCGTTTGCAAACTTTCGCGTGTTAACGCGACAATGGTAGACATTCTGACGTCACGATTAAATGTATGTTCTAGTGTCGCGTATATTTTCCTCACGGAGGAGAAAGTGACACGTTTTGCTTACTAGATCCGTGGCCGCGCTTTATCTGAAGCCATTTGTTACTGGAAATACAATATATGTATACCCCGTGGATACAGGAACGTGTTTACCCATTCATGGGGGAGCTAATGTAAGTATATTACCGACATAATTTCCATGTAGCTCTATCTAATTCGGGACCGTGGCACCGACAATCTGCAAGTTATCCGTATTATTGCATTCGCTTGGATAAATATCTCGAATACGCGACGGCATTTTACATCTTTCCTGCTATTTCTGTCGACTTCTCGACCCGCTTGCAATTCTGTCGCGATATTTTCACCTCATCACGGTTCCAGCTTCGGTAAATATTGAAACGAATACATCGCCTGGCGAAAGTTTTATATCACGCACCATTTAATTTCGATGCGCGTACATTCTCGACTGTACAGGAGAAATAAGAGATAAATGATTACACGGAGTGACGAAAGACGCGTTAGATCTGCGAATATTAATTTATTATGGCCCAGTCGCGAGCAAAGCGGCCGGATTTCTGTACGGTTACACGCGTTGCAGTATTAAAACGGTACTTTACGCGGATGCATTCATTGATTATTTTAGTACGGATTAATAACAAATTCAAGGAAAAATTTTAACGTGCGGCCACGTTTATTACATTTAATTATCCAACCTCCGTATGATTGTTATCGCGCGATGATACGTTTAATCCTCGTATCGTGTGCACGCCAATTTAATCCGAAAGTGATATTTAACTTTTGGAATTTCATTATGTTCAATAATAAACGTTTAAATAAATGTATGTCTACTCTTTATGCTTCGCAGTCTAGCGATGGATTAACACGCTTCTCTAATTGGTTTTCAATTCTGACGCCGCGCCGTTTCACGGGGAGAACGCAAACCCGGCTGTTCTGTGAACACAATGCGAGGATTAAACAATTTGCTTCGTCGAATAACAATTTTCAATCGAAGAGACGGATAAAATTGCTTTCGAAAAATTGATTCAGTGAAAAACACTTCAAATGGAATAAAGTGTGATCGTACACGTGTGTCGTACAATTAATTCGTACAACGTGTTAGCGCGCTTGATGAAACGGTGTGCCGAACTGTTTAACAAAGATATTGAAAACGTTCTCGGCGGAAGACAAGGAAAAACAGGACGTCGAATTTTTACGCGGTAGTACGGATTCGCGGATGTAAAAAATAACTGTCGCTGCAAGCGTTTTATCGAGCCCCAGCTTTGTTGAATCGGCACGCGATTCGCTTCCGATAAGCTTTGAATTATATTATAGATGCGATCCTTCGGGCAGAAGTGATTAAATGAAGAGCAACGAGATCGAAACACGGCTCTTCGACAGCCCCGTTCCGATATCATTCGCTCGAAACCGCGAAACATTTTCCGCCGATCGATTAAACAGAGGATCCACTCGTTAATTACCGTCCAAATAATTCCCGTTATGATTAATACTCTCCGGCTCCATTGCGGACAAAGACTGTTCCCACTTCATTTCGGTTTTCATCGGAACTTCTCCATTAGCCGCAATGAAGACGCACGGGCCGATAACTCATTGTCACCGGCTGGCAATATGATGTCCGATCGGCTCCAGACAGAGACACATTGGCCACCGATTGCCCCCCGAAGCCACTTATCTACGCCTATAAATTATGAACGAATCAAGTAGCAACTTGTCACAAACGTTATACATACAGGGATTCGACGGAATAACTGAAACTCCTCGCACACATCCCTCAATTTCACTTTAAACTTCAAATCGTCAAATTATTGTTGCGAATTTCAATATTAATCCAAATTAATAAAGACAATTAATATTTCACGCACTATCCACCGGCGATTATTGCATCATTTTTGGAATCCATCCGTCAACGAAGGAATGAGATCCATCAACAGAAACATCAATCATTAGTAGACTGTGAATCTTTGTACAAAATGGACATTTTCTAACTGATTTGCGAACGAAATTTACTGTCTTTCTCATCACTAGTTTTTAACAGTTTATTATACTTTTTAACACTTAACGCTTGTCAACACAAAATTACAAAAACCGTAACTATTAATTCTTTTCCAATTTATGCTGACAATTATTGGTGTAATGAGACGAATATATACTAGTCTAGGTGCACGGTAGTGCACCAGCCAAGTTCTCGCACTACCTCCTTTTACACGAAACAACTTAGCCGTTTTTTAGAGGCTTATAACTCGACACTGGAGGCAGATGGAGAGATGTAATTTCGTACACTTGTTAAATGCAATCATGTCTCAATATTTACAAAACATTAATCTTCCAACGTTAGTAGGTTCCGAGATATAGGACCTCAAAAATCGCTAAATTTGTCACTGACTGACTAACTGACAGATCATCAAAACTTGAAATTTGGTACATAGGTCCACCATAACAAACACTCAAAGGAATAATTATCAAAGTTTGAAATTTTACTTGATAATTGATGAAATGCCAACAAAAACATCCTGTAAACAGGAGCCAAGTTCGTTAGCTCTGAGAAATACCTCTTGCAATACTGAAAAAAGCGTTTGTAAAAATTAGTTTAAAAGAACGCTATATAATTTTTAAAAAGTTGCATGGAGGGGGCTAAATTATTCAAACTTGGCCGTTACTTTCTAAACCAATGGCCATAGAAGGTGTTAGGTTAGCGCCTCGTAGCTCAGCGATAACAGCATGCCAATAAATCTCACACATTGCAAGTCGGCCAGAAGCCTTCTAGTTCGCTCACTCCTCGGTTTACACTGAAGCAAGTTTGTTCTTCAGAAAAACATAAGACCACATAAATTATTTATTTCCACGTGTGTTCATTCCTATTTTTTCTTGAATACACATACTATTACACCTAAAAATTAGTAGACGTCCCGTTTTCAGGAGAAAAATAAATGGTCACGTTAGCCTGAGGGTCTCTATATTTTCGCCAGAACAAGCCATCGGAAAGAACCCTACTACCCTAGTTTGTATCCAGTATTTTCCAAATTTCAATTTCATTTTCCAAACGTCTGGCTGGCTAATTATAAAGAGTCCGTTTGATCCGAACTACGGGGCGACGCGCAACTCACGTTTCACCCGCTCGTGCCGATCGTCATTTCGACTGGTGACGCATACATTCCATTGTAACCGCAACAGATCTTGGATTTCGACTTGTTTCCAGAACTGTTTTATTTCAATAATATTTCACCGAACTAATTTCTTCATAAATGCATAAAGATCCGCGGTCTACGCGATCAGCATATCTTTGGCGGAATCGCGTCCGGGTGGGACGAAGGAGGGTAGGAAACGGATTGATCGTAACGAGGGGTTGAACGCGAGAGTTCGCATATTCGTTCCCATCGTGGTCGTAACGTCTCCCCTAGGCTGCGTCGCAGGTCAGCGTGTAACGTCCCCCTAAGTATCAAACGATAATCGCTAATTCGATCAAAGCTGGCTCGGGTGTCTCGGTAGTGGGTTACGGGTGTCTGTTTGAGGGGGGTTGGAATCGTGTGGCGGGGCTCGAAGGAGGTTAAACGCGAAAACAAGCGTATCCAGGCGCGAGGGTGCTCGACGCGCTATCGCTAATACCTGGCTCGGTGTCGCGTCGCGTTCGATGGGCATCGAGGTGTTGGTGTCAGGTTCGATGTTGGTGGTGTGACGATGCAGGCAAACTGGGTAGGATGGTATGTGGTCGCGCCGGTGCCGTATTACGTCTCTGTATCCCTGCGACCCTCCCACGGCACCCGCACAGTCTTGCTCGCTCGTAGCCTGCTGAAAGTTTCAGTAATTACTGTAATTAGTCCAATTAACAGACTCGCTCGGCGGCCCCTCTGGCTCTCTTTGACCCCACCTTTCCTCATATCTTCTCCACCTATTCCACTATAGAGCCGCGTGAACGACAACCAACCCCAGAGCCAGCCGGTTTGCTGTGTTTGCCCGACTATGCGGCTTTCGAGCCAACCGCTCCGCGTTACCACGATACACTCTCTTATTCGCTCTCTCCCTACCTCTCTTTCTCTCTCTCTCTCTCTCTCTTTCCCTTCGTGTTTCATCGCAAGCATGTGTACGTTCAGTCGTATTACAGAGGCGCGCTCGTACGGGTACACGCGTATCCGCCGCGATTCTCCGACTTCGAATGCACAGAGTAACGCGGCAACGCGAGGGTGGTAACTCGCGCCACTCGTAATCCAACCAGCGACTGCCTGCCAGCGACCCTAGATACACAGTACGCCCTTGTGTTCTCGCGAGAACACCGTAACTGATACGCCTTATGTCGCAATTTTGAGTGGTCGACCTCGCGGCAAGATTGCACATGGACTCTGATTACTGCGTTCTACACCCCGCGACAAAACTACAAGACACGTCAGAAAATTAATGAAAAGTGTGTTCTCGTAAGCAGTTTCCGCTTCCTTCATTCCACTCGCGAGCTACCTACTGCTCTACGCATTCCTCAACACTAGAACTACCCTTTTTTCTTTTTTTGTTTCAGGGCGGTGGTATCTTTACGTGCACTCCCCTACGATGAAGTTTGGGGGGTAGTGTTGGTGCTCGGCTCCTCCTTAGATGAAAATTGGAGGATCGGCACTCATATCTCTACCACTACCCGAAACTAAAACTAAAAGTAGACAGCTAGACAACTAGAACTAAAACCCCACCGCCCAGGGCACACCCTTCTTCTGCATCCGAGGTACAGAGTAGTAAATAATCCCATTTATTTTAGTGTCTGTACACAACATTGAAAATAAAATATTTTATTTGATGCAGTAATTTTTGAAAATAAAATATTTTATTCGATGCAGTAGTGTTTTTGAAAATAAAATATTTCATTTGATGCTGTAATTTGTGAAAATAGTATTTTATTTTAAGAATATTGAAAATATTTTTGGACTTTGTCTTTATTTTCAATTTCAATTTTTTAAATATTATTGCTGTACATGTATATATATAGCATAATTTATAATTTATCATTAGACTGCGGATCTTTATACAAAATAAAAATATTCTGCATCGATTGTGGAAAGCCATAGTTATATAAAAATACATTTGATCCCTTAATAGTCTTTATACGTTGAAAACAACATAACAATATTCTTAGATTTTTTATATTTTTCACTGTTTTATATTTCATGCAGTTAATTTCTTCATAAATGCATAAAAATCCGCAGTCTATATATCATATACATATAAGGAGAAAATTGAGAGAGAGAGAGAGAGAGAAAATAAAAAGGTTAGCATCACATTGGTATTTTAAACAATACAATGCGTTGCTTCTATGTCCTAAAGTTACTTTTGATATCGTCAACTAAAACACTAAATACAGTTGAAATTATATCGCGTTTAGTGTCATTTTCATTAGAAAAATGCCACAAATAAGTTGGCGAAAGTCCTATAAAAAAATAATGAAAAATAAAGAAGTTTTGTGTTTGAAGCAGTGTGTACACTGCTCGACGACCGGTTGCCCGCCAGTGGAAGGGGTAGGCGAACTGACTTAGAACGGTCACCTTAGAAAATCCACAGACTAGTTATTGCTGTTGTAATCGTATTGTACTTTGCAGGCCCTAACAAACTTTGATTTACCCCATAGATTGTGATACATATACATTTTCAAGTTTGATGGAACAATTATCACTAGACTGCGGATATTTATGCAAAATAAAAAATGTTCGCCTTGATTGCAGGACACAGGAGCGAAATAAAAATTCTTCTTTTAATTGTTCTATCAAGCTGAAACTAATACATACATTGATGTCCTTAAATATTTTTAGCCTGTCCACTGCTAAAATTATACGTGGTCATTCTTGTCACGAATGCATAAAATCCGCAGTCTAATTATCACTCATATAATATAACCAATGTGGCAGCCAAATTGTTAAGGGGAAAAATATTTCCAGTTTTTCTACAATATAATCACAACAATAAACTCTGGTATCCATACGGCAATTTCTGCCGAGAGATTTCATAGTCACTATAAATCATGTAAGATCGGACACTACAATTTAACTGCCTCGCTTACTCGTATAAATATTACAAGCGATTCTAAATGCAAATGTACTTACGAAAACAGAGACATTAATCACATATTATGGCAATGCAAACTTTATGAGATTCAAAGGACAAAACTCATTAAAAATTTATAAGAGATAAGATTATAGTCCTAAGCATAGAAATATTAGTCGTCGAATTTAACATTGTAAGTTGCTTGCGTATTTTTTTATTTTTCAAACAATTTGAGATTTGCGAATCTAGAGACTTGTATCATAGTAAACTTAAGCATTGCTCTTATAAATTTATTGAAAACCTAAGAACACACACACACACACACACACACACTTTTTTGCACACTTATACATTAATTGTATACATGTCATGTATGAATCTATAGTGAGCTCTTCTCAGTAAAGAGAAAAAGAAGGACGTTTAAAATGATTGAGAATCGCCTGTTCCATTATGGTATAAGTAGACTCATGCATATTTAAAAGTATGGCAATTTATTCTTTTTATTTAATGAAGTGTATCGTATACGGTGTAAATCAGTTAATGAATATACATATTGTTTGACCATGGTCATTTAAAATGACGAATACTATAATTATCAGCAATTTTGAGTAATGCTAAATACTAGTCATACGTCACTGCGGTTAAGAGAACAACAAGTGCTTGGAATTGATTGAATATGTGCGCACATTAGTAAAGTATTTACAAACTTATTTTTACCTCACCTTTAATTTCTGTTTTTGTTTGCATAAGAAATCACCCTTTTCTCAGGTGCAACACTATATATATTCTTATTTTGGGTTTTGACATCATGGAAGTCTGACATTATAAACACGACCATGGAAATTTCCAAATATTCCCGATATTAACATTTTTTCTTCGATTCCTCCTGTTTGCCTGCATACTTTAACAAGAGGGTTTCCAAGTTTTTAAAAAATTATATTTCTGATAAATTTACGGTTTGTTCCTAAGAAAACTAAAAAAATTTGCACTTCAGCTAAAGAAAGCAATATTTAGAAAAGCACCGTGTTAAAATTGTAGTTCCTGAAAAAAGGTAGATTTTATGTGAAAAAACGAATTTCGGATAACTTATTGCAATTCAAAGTGTAGAAAAGAAAATGTTTATTTTTGTGCATTGGTAAAGAAATTTCATCAGAAATCTTGGTCTTCAGTTAAACCTGAAAATGCATACAAAAAAGTTAGTTAAAAAACCAAAAGATTTTGAAAAATTTGCAATTGCTAAGAATTACGTGAGAAAGTAAAAGAGGTACTATTTATAACCTTTTTTATTAGAGCCCGTAATGAAAATTTAAAATGTGCGTTTTGTATAGATGTACAGTAACGAGCAAAACTGAACCAATAACCACAAGTTTTGTATAAATCATTATTTATTGCTGGGAATATAGAAGAATAGAGCAAAAAATCAACATTATAATTTTTTTGTCATAGTAACTTAAGAAACTTTTTTCAGTAATTAATGTCTCCTCGTTTAGCAATGACAACAAAAATAGATTGACTCGGTTTTGCACCACGTCCAATACTTGGCAATATTTAATATATATTATTTATTTTTAATATTTCGTCCACAACCCTTGGCATACTTTCTACTAATTTTTTGCAATAATCCGGAGATATTTGTTCCCACTGTTCTCGAATTCTATCATACAAATTTGCGATTGAAGTTGGTTGGGAGTCATATGGTGTCACATTTTAAATTTTCTTTAAAGGCCCAAATAAAAAAGTTTTAAAAAATGCCTTTTTTATAAAAATAAGGATAATATTTTTTATGATAATAAAAATGAAAAAATGTAAAAGCCTGTAACCTTGTAAATTATAATTATTTGAAAAATCTTTTCTGCATATCATTTCGTAAACGAATACTTCTAATTGATTAGAAAATATCAGGTCGTTTGGTACAATTACAAAAAAGTTATTCTATTTTAAAGGGAGTACGAATACTTTTTACACTCACTACATACGGAAATACGAGAGTTTTACTAAAAATCAGGTGTCCTAAGACCTATGAGCGGAAGTGTAAGTGTATTGTACCGATAGTGATTAGAAAGTTTCTGACAACGTAATTTCGCGTTGGTTGTCCAGAATAAATGAACGGTGTCGGTACATATTCGTTTCTGCGAATCGTGACACAAAAGGCCAGCGAGCCGACGTACATATATATATGGTTGGATGAAAATTTTCACGAGCACAACAAGGGAAGGGATCGGGAATAGACCGATCGGATTAATTGACCGCGTTAATTTTGCAAGTGGCCGTGTCGATATTTACGATTTCAATAAGGATCGTAATCCCGTCTCGTTGCGAGGCGACGGACCGTGCGCGGCGCAGCGCGGATTATCGCGTAGGCGCTTATTGAAATTTAATATCGGCTGGTCTGGCGATGAAATCGATCGCGGTAACGCGATAGTTTGCCGCGAAATTGCAAAATCGCGGGAACGCCCCCGGCGACCCACGGAAAAACCGAATGTCCGAGCAGCACGGAGCTAACCAAACCCGGTAAAACGTTAATGCGACGCGAGAACCGGAACGTTGTAAATCGGAAAATCGTCATCCGTTGCACGCTGACGAGATAAAGAGGTTCTCATACACCGACACCGGTTTCAACTATTTACAACATTTTTCCACTGGTTATTCTAATTGCAATGTGCATCTAAATTCGGGATCCGTGTCCAACAACTATGTACAGGGTGATCGGTAACTGGTAGCACAATCGAAAAGGGAGAGATTCTACATAAAAAAAAAATATAAGTCGAAAATATCGAATACAATTTTTTCATACCAAGCGTTGTTTTCGAGAAAATCGAGTTGTATGGCTTGCAACTCTATGAGGTTACTGTAAAAAGAAATAAATGTGTCTCTGTGCAGCTATTGTATCGGATACCGTGGAAATCATCGGCACAGGTTTCACCGACAACAGAATTCACGGGCAGCAGATTTCATCGGTAACAAACTTCGCCGACACCAGTCTTGATCGATAACGAAACATTGACCGATGAGAAATTAGGGGAAAGCAAAAACCACGAAAAACCATTAACTACATAAACCATTAATGTAGGAGGGTGCGACACGATTATTTATTTATTTTTCAACAGCAAATAAAACTCAACTAAAATAAATAAAGGTATCAATCCTTTCTAAAAAATTAAAGTAAAATTCTTCTCTTCCACATACACAATCAATAGACTGCGGATATTTATGCAGAATGAAAATTGTCCGCATTAATTGCAAGATAGGAAAGCTACACAGACATTTGTTTCTCCTTTAAATAATTTTAGTGAGTTGCAGAATTAACACGATACTATCTTTATTTTCTAAGTTTTTACTGTTTTGCAGTTAGTCTACTTATTTTTATTATAAATGTATTAAACCTCTAGTCTAGTAAACTTCATTAAACTGTAAAGAACGTTGGGAGACAATTATTTATCTTAAGACAGTCAATTATTACGGAAACCGACAGGAATATGAAAAAATGTTTTATATAAAATATTCTTCATATGAAGGGGCACATTTAATGGCGCTATGCACATTTTTCCATAATGGCCCATTAAGGGTCACATGAAGGGCAACTTCATTTTTTCAAATGGAAATCCATATTTTTTATTTTATATTCTTATTCTAAGTACATCGAAAAAAAAAAAATATTTTTAAACATTTTTTCCTGAACTTATCATTTTTTAACGATACCATGATAAATGTTGCAAAGCTTGCATAATGGCATACAACATGTATTGTGAATCTTCATCTAGTAGCCGGCAATAAGAAGTACGTACTTTATCAGATAATTTATTAATCGTAACAAAAAATACAGAACATTGTGGGCAATTAATGTAACAAATGTTCAAAATAATGTCCTTCCATATATCAACACATTTTTAATCCTTCTAAAGGAGTCGCGGGTTGTGGGCACTTGTGGGGACGTCTTTTATGTATCCCCAAAGATTCCTGTCACCGCTTACTAGACTTTTATGACTTCTGAACAAAATCAGTATTTTTTGTCATTACAAATATTGGGATATTCACCACAGTTTGTTTAATAAAACCTTGCGCGCTAGGGAAAAATGTTTTATACGAAATATTATTATTTTTCGATGTAGAATAAGGATATGAAGTAAAAGATATGGGTTTCCATTTGAAAAAATGAAGTTGCCCTTCATCTGACCCTTAAAGGGCCATTATGGAAAAATGTGCATAGCGTCATTAAATGTGCTCCCGCATATGAAGAATATTTTATATAAAACATTTTTCCATATTCCTGCTGGTTTCCGTAATAATGACTGTCTCGAGATAAATGGACCAGCCTGTGTGTATAATTGATTAGTATGAATGTTATTTTTAAATGTAATCGCTCATTTTCTGTACCACTTAATAGCGAAAATGTCTTATGATCTGACCAGAACACGGCACGGTATAGAGACTGTTTTATTGTTTTGTGGCAGAGACAAGAATTTATTCAAGAACGCAAACAATCATATTAGGAATGAAGGACGAGGACAATTTTCCCTAGAATATACTTTTCATTCATGTTCTTATATACTGCCGCATCGTTTTGCCGCGGGTGTATGCGAAAGTTTATAAAACAGGAATAACTGTTGCGCGCAACGTTTAAGATCAAATTTCGCGGGATCGCGCGGTAGTACGGTCGTTAAAAAAAATTCGGGGAACAAACGTTGGGATTGGTGATCCTCTTCGAAACTGTCATCGCGGCCTGTTTCCGAATCACTGTAGCGGCGGGAGTCGACGCGACGCGACGGATCGATTCGTGCCGCTCTCCGCCGCTCCGTAGCGATAATACCATAAATATGTAACGCCGCGCGCGAGTGTAATAGTATTATCACTGTAAATAACGCAATTGCGTATAGCCTCTCCCCCTTCTCCCTTGGACGGCCTCCTCTACCCTTCACCCCCTCATCGACCCCCGCCGCCCTTCCTCCGGCCCCGCCGGCCCCCGCTGTTAATTAAATTGTTCGCGCATTGAAATGCAGAATACGCTGCAAACAGTTATTACCCCGGAAGTCTTTGACGGTCTCGCTCGATGAAATTACGTAAGTGATAATGCAATTATCTAACGATTTTAGCAATATACAGCTGCGCCAATTACTCACCGCGTATATATTTGCGGGCGATTATGATCGCTAAATTTAAGCAACGCCCCGGCAACGGCAAATAGATATTTTCCCGGCGTTCTTCGACCATTATATGGCCAGTTCGCGATCATCCGCCAATTCTCAACCCCCCTGGTCGTGGACAGAAATATAGTGAATGTAAAAATTCTGTTATTAGAATTCCATAGAAGGGGATTTTAGTTGGAAAATGAGAGACGGATAAGGGTTAATATTGGAAATGGGTGTTGATAAATGCGCACTGGCACTTTTAAAATCAAACTACGGTCAAGTCGTTATGTAGCTCCTTGAGGATCTCCACGATCACTGTCCCTCCGCCTACCCCTTCCACTGGGGGTATCCTCGCGAGGAGTCAAGAAGCAAACGGTCCGTGTTTCCATGCTGTCGTTTTCTACGTTCGGCATCCTTTCTACTTCCGGCGCCAATGGTGTGGTCGACGCTGTGATAAAAAAATAGTTTCCCTACACGATCTCTGTCCCTGCTCGGAACAGGCGATGGGAGCTAGATCGCGACTTTATTGTATTCTTTATTTCGCAGTAAAGTCGCGATCTAGCTCCCTGAGGATCTCCACGATCACTGTCCCTTCCTTTGCGGGGCATCCCTTTTTTTTTTTTTTAAGAGTGAGGGGGAAAATGCCTTACGCACACCCCAGAAGGGGGTAGTGATTGGGGGCATCCCTGCGAGGGGCCAAGATACGACACCGCAATAATTGTTGGATTTTGAGCTTTCTCCAGAACTGTTTTATTTCAACATTGACAACGAACGATAAATTCATTGTGCTGGTAACTTATACATATATATAGTCCAACAGTTAAAATAGGTAATGAAACTAATACTTTCAGAAAATTGCGGGCCCTTGTGCAATATAACCATTTTCTGAGTTAATTGTTAGAAACAAGCGAGATAAACAGAAATGTATTTTTCCTGTCAACAGTGTTCGTAAATTGAAAACGATATACATAACAATGATCTGAAATTCCCTTAATGGCATTACTGTTTCGCGTTTGACCTATTGAATTTTATCATAAATTCATAAAATTCATTGTTTACCGATGTGGTAAACACACAATTTAGACGAGATACTTGATTGGAGAATAAATGGATTTTCATCTCGTTTTATTTCATTTGGACTCCAGTAGGTTTTTTATTCCCGTAGGTTATGTTATTTGAACATTTAAATAAAACGTTCAAAGTGGAATCGTGTATGAATATTTGAAAACAACATCCTTTTTTTAAAGTTCAATACAAAACAGGTTTCAAAGTTATTTGAACGGTTTCGTTATCTGCGTTATCGCAGATTATCGATCAATCTGGTTTACATTCGATTTTATTCTGTTAGGGGTCGATTGTTGGAAATAAACCTCGAAACGGGATTCGCTCTCACATGTTCGTCAATTTAGCAAATTTTATATTGACCCTGATTAATATTCGATATATTTTGCACGTTCTGCAAAAGTTAATTTTTTATCGTACCATCATATTAATTTTCGATTATTGCAAATCAATTTGATACCAAGATGAAAACTAAGTTAGACGAACAAGGGCTGGATAAGGGTTAAAATCAACAGCACATTACACATTATGTTCGAAAGGAGAGCAATTTAACATCGCATACCGTGGATCTTTATGCAAAATAAAAATTTTCTCCAAAAAAATTTTCGAGACACAGGAGTCAAATAAAAAATTGTTTCTTCTTTGAATAAGTTAAATAAGTTAGGGCTAAGATATAGGGCTTAAATCTTATCTTTATGCAGTCTCATATTTGAGCCGTACTTTCCAATGTTTCGAAATTTTATTGTCAAAGTAATTAATTAACCCTTCGCCGGCGGAGCCTGGGACTGCTCTTTACTTTACCGGACTCAAAATTTGTTCCTCTTTCTTACGAACTATGATGTATTTGGTATGTAAATAAGTAGATTTGTACCCGGCGCGGATGCAGATCGAAGTTTCGAACCTTTAGGATCAATAGCTGAGGAGTTATGGTCGCTTAAAGTTGAGCATATTTCCAGTTTCTTGACAGGTAAGGGCGCCGCCATATTGGTTTGTAGTGACGGCCGCACGTCGCTTACTGAGTTGGTTAGAATTAGGTTGAGGAGGGGGGGTTGGTAAGGTAAGCGGCTCGCGGTCGTCACTACAAACCAATATGGCGGCGCCCTTACCTGTCAAATATGCTCAACTTTAAGCGACCATAGCTCCTGAACTGTTGATCCTAGAGGATCGAAACTTCAATCTGCATACGCGCCGGGTGCAAATCTACTGGATTACATACCAAATACATCATAATTCGTAGGACCGGGGTCTACTTAGACCCAGACTATCAAAATCGTCATTTAGTTATACAGTTTCCGGCGACGAAATAAAATGAACATCTGTTACATTAGGAACAACAGAACGACCGTCGCGTCTGCAAAAATTGTATTTCCTAAATTTTGTCTAGTTCTCTTTCACGGAGTTACTCAATTTGGCAAACGAGCGGCTCATTAACCGGCGCGCTGTTTTCGCGAACGCACAAAAAGCTTCACTCGCACCACATCGCCGGACCGTCAAACAATGCCTCCGGGACACCGAGATCCACGGAGGAAGAAGAGAAGCAAATGGTCGCCGCGTACAATCGCGAGACCATAGGGAGGGAAATCGCATTGAAACGACGGACTTCGGATAAGAAAGGTTCAGTGGTCTCCGTAGGGCAGGGGCCTGTAAAAGTTCCACCTCCAATTACGCCCCGTTCCTCATAAACTCAATTTTCGTCTGAACGAACGGCCCCATTCGTCGCGCTCCTCGTGTCCGCTGTCTCGAAGTCGTTTCCCTGAAAGGAGACGGGAAAAATTCGCCGGTGGGAGAAAGATGGGTGGGGGGGGGGGGAATGCGAAGTGCCAAATTAACGGCAACTGTTTGTTAGACGGCGCGGCGCGTTCCGGTGTCCCCTTAAAAAATTTGCCTCCGATTATTTCTGCGGAGCCACCCCGTAGGTAGTGCAGCAGGGTATTGTGCGCGGCGTGGCGCTTGGAAAGCGCGATGCGGGGGCGGAAGGAAAATGGGGTGAGAATGAGAAGCGTGGGCGTCGGGGCTGGGGGGGCGGGGGAGGCACGGTGGAGCACAGAGAAGAAGAACGAGAGAGACGAGGAGGAGAAGGAAGGGTAGGAGCCGGAGGAGGAGGAAGAGGAGGAGGAGGAGGAGGAGGAGGAGGAGGAGGAGGTCCGTAGAAGTGGATGAGGTCGCGTTGCCATTAACACCTCCGCCGGTGGCGCAGTGTACTTCAAACAAATTAAGTGCGGCCGTAATTGCGTTACGGCCGCGACGCCGAGGAGTCTCTCTTTCGAGTCTCGGCAACCGCCCCATCCCCTCGATATGACGCCGGTGATAAACAAGGCTGCCTGCTCGAGAAAGGGAGGCGCCGCCAGCAAGGATGAAAGGTTGCACCAAGGTGGAATTTGCCGCGGTGCAAGCCTTTGAATGTTGAAACGGCTTCGCGGCTATTTCTGTCGAGCGAACAGCCATCGCCCGCCCGTCTTCTTCCTCTTCCTCCCCCTCTACAAACTGCTACCCCTTTCCTCTTCCGTCCCCGCGCGCCCCTCGCCCCACGCAACCTGCTTTCCACTCACCCACGCTTTCAACAAATTCACTTATTCCGTGCGGCACGGTTGTTTACTCGCTCTCCGCGGATCCGAACGCGAGAATAGTTTTTATTCCGCCGCGCCGGAACGAAAACGCGCGACGGAGAGACAGAAACGGGTGGGCGGCGGCGGCGGGGGTGGGAGTGTTTCCGTGGTGAACTTTGAAAATCCGCGACGATTCGCGTGCTCGATTCGCTCGCGGAATTCCTCTTTTGTACGCGTGTCGCTTTCACTCGGTTTCATTATCGCGCGCCAGATAGGAGGGTGGATTTAATAATCGGACGGTTTAATTTGAATTTAGAACGGTAGAGTTTGAAGGCTTAAGTGGCGAGCGCGGACCCGTCGTCCGTTGAATCGCTAATTCAATTTTAATTTGAATTTCGGAATTAAAAATCTCGCGCAGAGGAACGGGCCGCGGCGCGAACCGCCGCTGTTTTTAATTTGCAAGCCAGGGGATGGGTAGAGGGAATTGCCCGGATTTTTCTGGTGAACATCCGCGCGGAACGAACCCCGCCGCGGACTCTTTCGAGACGTTATCCGAGTTCAGTCGCTTCTTGAATATTGTGCTTTAGCTTTCGCCGTGCCGTGTGCGGATACTCTTGTTTAAACTCTGGATTTAAAGCTGTGCAAGCGACGCTCGTGGATGCTCGTGGATCGTTGCTAGGATATTATACTTGAAAAAATGTTCGACATGTATTCCTCTACTTTTTAAGGCTCAAGTCGCTGGGAAAACTTGAATATGTTTAACACGAGTGTTTCTCACAAATTGAAAACATATATATTTACTTGGGAAATACGTAAAATATTTTTGAGAACTTACGAGTAGAGAGCAGATTTTATATATTTATCACAAAAATAAGTAGGCGTGATTTAAAACGATAAGAACATTAGAATAACTAAAAAATACTGTTACATTATTTTCAACCTATCAACTATATTAAGAAAGAAAATAAATCTCTATTTCACTCCAGTTTGTTGCACTTCAGGTAGAACGTTTTTATTTTGCACAAACATCCGTTGTCTGCTTATGAGTATGCAATAGTTCATTGTTAAAATCGTGAACACATTCAACGATGCCCAGAACAGAAAAAAGATAAATTTCTATTTCATTCCACTTGTTGCATTCAGATAAAACATTTTATATTTTGCATAAAGATCTGCCGTCTACTTATGAGTATGCTGTCGTATTCCGGATGAGTGGTTACTAAACATTGTAAATTTAATGATAAATAAAACACTAGTTTATTAATAAAACTCCTCAACTACAACTCCGATCTCAAAGTAAGAGAAGCGCGTTACAAGGTATGATTCGTCGGAAGTCTGACAACTTGTGATAGACAGAAATTCGAATGTGTGAGGTCTTAGCTGAGCTGAGGTTTCTACTAGAAAAGCTCGGGTTCAGTCTTTTGCGCGAACTTAAATAGCAGTCCCTTGAAGGGAGCGGTAGATGACTATTAATAATGATGTGTTATAGTGCTGATCTTTGTGTGACTAAGGGTAGTGACCGATCGAGGTTCATTGTCGAAAACATCTTACAATTAGTCACTATTTATCTGACAGTAAATAGTTGGTCATCCAACAATGCAATAGTTCATTATTAAAATCACGAACACATTGAACGATGCCCGGTTTAGATCGAGAACTTGTCGAGTATTTGTCGATTTGTCTACAGAAATACAATACTGAAAAGTTACCTTTTTGACAGAATGCCACTAAATCCTTCGATCGAGACTACGGCGCGGCGGTTTCTGAAGGTATCGCGAGTCGAAATTACGGGATCCAGTTTCTCTGGGAAACAGCGCCCTAAAGCGTGCGGGATCGCGGGTCGCGATAACGTTCGGGCATACAACACGACGCGACGGGTTTCGGGTTGAGGAAAGGCTAACGTTCAGCTGGCCGGAACGGCTACGCGAGTGTCGGAAACGCGGTCGATCACGGGTTACGAGCTGTAAGTTTACGCGAGGGAGCGGATTTATCGCAAGCGATCGCCGCGCGGCGTAAAACGCAACCCCCTGATATCGGCGGCCCGCGGCCCGAGTACGGGAGGAACTATAGTATACATATAGTTCTCCGATTTCAATGATTTTTCGATACGATATAAATCCCAACATTGCGAACAACTTTTTCTCTGGCGTGTTAGTAACGATCTCGCTTATTTTCCGAGATATTCGCGAAAAACTATCGATACCACTAAAGTGAATTCTGAAACGTATAAAACTCTATCCCGACATTTTATCGCAACATTAACACGCTAACCGTGTCGAGCATAAAATTGTGACTAGTGGACGTTATTTTATGAAATTACAAGCCTGAATTTATTTAGATTTCTCACAATTTTGCAATAATATGTGCTTGAATGAAGAAATTCATTTCATTCATTCATTCATTCATCAGAAAAAACATCATTGTAATCTCAATAATTAAATAATAATCTTAAATAATAATCGGAGCCGTTTCATCGACAGGACAATGACCTTGAAATGTCCTCCACCACTCCACTCACAAGAAACCAATTAATACTACTTAATGTAGCCCCTTAATACCAAACAACTTTTGTAGGAACACTTTTTTAATAACGACAACGTCTTCCGAGATATCCTGCTGATCTCATTTCAGCAGGACACCCTGTATAAGAACATTGAGCACGCCTAATAAAATTGGCTGATGCAATATGTACATACACACTGATAGAAAAAAAAAGTGATGCCAACACCGTTGAGATTGACCTAACCTCGTGGGCGAACTTACATATGGCGAACAGAATCTCGATATCCATAAACCGCATAAAAGAAAATCACATAAAAAAATACCGCACAAAAACAGGTTTGACTGTGTAATTCCATTCTATATTAATTCTTTTCTTCGTATGAATATGAAATTGGTATAACACCTCACGCAATACTTAAATGTTTAGTAATTGATTAGATACCAACATATTTAGTAACGTAAACAATATTTTTAATAATGGTACAGCAATTTTTTTTAGTGTTTAGACTCTCTCTCTCTCAGAGTCGCCACTCGAGTGCTAAGCGTTAACGAATTATTGAAAGAAATACAGTAAATGGGTACCCGGTTGACTGCACAAGGGTTAAGGAAATCAAAAAGGGAAAAAAGTGGTACATACCCATATTTTCAGTTTGTAGAGGTCACTTGCTCCGTGCACTTTGGTTCTGTTTGTACCGAACGTTGTAATAAATCTCGTATGAGATTTACTCGATATAAAAAAATAAGTTAATTCTGCCTACGTTTGTGCGTGTGCGACAGCGTGCGCATTAGAGTTGGCAGCCACTTATCTTCTGTTTAGATACGGGAATCACAAGTGAGCTTAGAGGCCCCGTGCAGAGCCGCATATGCGCGGCAGCAAGACATTTATTTTTTTTCACGCATATCTCGGAAACTAAACAAGACCGCGATTAACACGCCAAGAAAAAGGTTGCCGAAACTGTTGAGATTTACGATGTACCGAGAAATCATCGAAATCGGAGGGTAGGTAGCTGTTCCGCAGTCCCGGGGTCCGGGACCCAGGCGTAAAATACGCTCGGTCCAATTCTCGGCGCGCGTGAATTCGCGATGGCAGCTCATTTCGAATTCCCCGAATACGCGCGGGGGCATTCGAGGGGAACGCGAAAGAAAGGTCGAATGGGCTGGATGACGGCCGAGGGTGGAGATGAAGCGAGAGAGAAGGAGAAAGAGCGAAAATGCAAGGGGGAGAGAGAGAGAGAGAGAGGTGCAGAAGAAAAAGAGGAGGGTTAAAGGAGAGCAAGAGAAAGGGAGACATAAGGATCCAGGGATATAAGAAGAAATCCGCGAAGCTCGCTCGTATATTTTAATCAGGGCCCTCTGGCTTCGCCATCCTCCGGCTTCCCTCTTTTCTTTATCTCCGTCTCATCTCGCTCCTCCCGCCCTCTCCGAACACCCTTTCTCTCTCCCAACACCGAGCCCCACCCCACCCCCCCGATGGTCCCGCCGCTCCCTTTGTCGAATTGCTCCGCCCGTAGAGACTTATAAAAGGGGGAAGAGAGCGGTAGTAGCGTGGAAGAAAAAACGCGGGCTCACCGGCCGGATGAAAAGAGCTGAATAACTCCGGGATAAAAGCCGAATAAATCTTTTTATTATGCTCCGTACCCGTGTCTGTTCGAGCCTAACCCAACCATCTCGCCCCGGGGCTCGTTCACACGTCTCTCTTCCCCTTTCTTTCCCCACCCGTCTCTCCGCTCTCCTCTCTTTTTCCACTATCTTGCTCCTTTCATGCCCTCCCCGTTCAGCGATCGCTTCCATTTCTTCTGAATCGTCGCGCGATACACGTCTCTCATATATACTATACGTGTACACGTGTATGTGGCTACGTGTTCGTACGTGCGTACGTACACGTGCACGTCCAAGGGTTTCGCGTGCGCGCGGGAGTCCGTTCTCCTTTTCGCCATCGCGTCTCTGGATGAATCCACTTAACGAGAAGCACGTTGTTACCGGGAGAAAAAAGCCCCTCCGGTTACTTCGTTTTTAACCATTTATTTTCGGTTTTGTAATAATGGACGGAGCACCGGATCGGGCCCGAGCATTGTCAGAAATTGAAAAGACGATCCCCAGGGTCCCGGGCACGTTATACATTTTTTCGCGGGTCCGAGCGCTTGCTTAGACGCTCGATTGCCGAGGGAATGTGGTCCGGATTGCATGAAACTGTGGAAAAAGTCGTACATCAATTTTTAAGGAGTCGTTGTAAAGAGGAGGCTTCTATCTTCGAATCTATGGCAGTTTCATTTGCGGAAAAAATGTATGAAAGTTTTTAAAGACTTGTATCATGCGAAAATATCGTAGAAGAAAATAAACATTGCTTTCTGAAAGTAGAGGCTTCAATCTTTGAATCTACATATGGCAGTTTCATTTGCGAAAAAAATGTTTAAAAGTTTTTAAAGACTTGAATTTGCAGCATTTTTTAGGAAAAATCAGCCTTCAGTTTCCCGCTTGTTACATCATGCGAAAATACCGTAGAAGAAAATAAACACTGCTTTGCGAAAGTAGAGGCTTCAATCTTTAAAACGAGTCCATGGTTATGGCTGTACTACACTAGTGGAATTATAATTCTGGACACTTTTAAATTTTTACTTTTTCGCATTTATTCAAATTATTTAATATATAATCATATTTATATTTTATACAGGGTATTTCACCTAACTTGACCACCTTGAATATCTTTGTTGTTCTTAAAGATACGTCAAAAGTCTGGAGGACAAAGTTGAATGGTAAAATGGGGCTTATACGATTCCAAAAATATTTTTGTTTTTATGTAATTTTTTTTAGAGATATGAAGGTCACCTTCATTTTTTGAGCGCCATTTTACCATTCAACTTTGTCCTGCAGACATTTGACGTATCTTTAAAAACAACAAAGATATTCAAGATGGTCAAGTTAGATGAAATACCCGGTATTCTAATCATTGTTTTCTAATTTTAGGGCGTCGCTTGTATCTAAAATTACTAAAAAGACCATCTACAGCCATATTTTTAATATACATCCAATAAAAATTACAATTTCAACACGTTTCGAGGTATTCGAAGTCATTTTAGTCATTATTCACACTTTTAAAAACTTTACTAAGGTCCTCACTTATGAAGACGATGAAGACACAATGCCTGAGTAAAACAATGATGAATAGACTTCGGATCTGTATGCATTTATGAAGAAATTGATTCAGCAAAATATAAAGCAGTAAAAGATTTAAAAACTTCAAGAATGTTGTAATGTTGCTTTTAATGTGTAACAAAGTCCTTAAGGGATGATATCAATTTTTATGTTATTCCTGCTTCAAACAAACAATGCAAAACATTTTTATTTTGCATAAAGATCCGCAGTGTAATGATGAAACTGTTTGTAAAGACCGTCAAGGTTTTTCTGATTGAACCCACGCATCCTGTGACTGGCTATTTCACATCATGCGACGTTTCGTGTTGCCCCAGGGGCGCAAAAATAAAAATAACAACACAGTTTACATTTTATTTAATTAAAATTTTAAAACATTTACAAACCAAATCATGTGAAAATATTAAGTGTAAACATTATAGATTACAACAAAAATATTACGGTATCAATTTAGCATAGCAGGATATACATTTTCTGCACAAATATGAAATAAAGAATATTTTTATTCAAAATGTCCAGAATTAATTCCACCAGTGTATTTCTGTTTACGAAATGATCACAATTTACCAAGAATCGGAAATGTAGAGCCCGAATACGTTTTGGATCCTCCATATATCCGTGTTTCTAATTGGCATTGTTATTTTGGCGCATCACGGTTTTGGTTCTAGGTTCAAAATAGAATATCGCGTTTGCTTTGCGAAAGTAGAGGCTTCAAGTTTTATTTGGTTGTTGCATATGAAATGTCCGGTTTTTAGCAGTGACATTAATCAAACGCAATCTTGTGTAAATACCCAATGTATTCTATCTACAAATTTGAAGTTTCTTGATTGTATTTATTACGGTAAAAATAAGATATACTCATTCAAGTTTTCATTCACAAGATTGTTATCTTGATTTTCTAGTTCTCTTTTCCCATCAACGTCTAGTACGTTAATTAATCACCACATTTTCACCAAAAATCACATAATGCTATCGTCAATAAGTTAATTTTCCAGACATATAAAGAGAATACACTATATTCGCGATGATTGACGTTGAAATAAACTTTATTTAATAGTAAAATTATATATCTAAATTAAAATATTGAACATAGGACATTAACACTAAACGTGTACCAAGCTATAAAAGTAACAGGCACGTAGTTGCCTCACAAAAAAATGACAAGAGTTAATTTATTTAGACTTTGCGCGGTTCTTATTATTATATGTATCTTATTATAGCATCTTTATAATTTGATTAATTGTGAAATAGAAATGTCTAGAACCGGTCGTGGTACGTTTAGTATTAACCAAATAATTAGTTATAGAATTAAATGTATAGACTGTAACAGCACTTCTTGATTGAAACGTTTTCTAAAAGATGCATTCTAAAATCAGACGTGACATATTGCCGTTTAAAGTTTTGGTCACTAATGCTTTGCCGTAGGCTATCGATTCAATTGCATTATGTTTTTAAGCCTTTCGAATTTATTTTCATGTTTTTTTTATTCTGAGAAATCGTAAATCCTATACTATAAATCTTAATTAATGCATAAACTGAAATTTTTTGAAATTGTGACATGCGGCGTTTTTCCTGGCAACCACAGATATGGTGTATGCAACAACCTAATACATAAAACGAGTCCAGGCTTATTTACAATTTTTCGAGAATCGGAAATGTAGTGTTCGAATACGTTTTGGATCCACGGCATAACCGTGGTTCCAATTGGCGTTGTTATTTCCGCGCATCACGGTTTTAGCCATCTAGGTTCAAAATAGAATATTGCATGCCTTATAGATGACAGTTTGCACAGGCACAGTCGATCTCTGTGCCGAAGCGGACAAACGCAAATGCGTTGCGTAACGCGGATCATTAAGGGACTTATATATTCTCGGTAATGTTTGCAGCCATGTCGGATATATGTACATCGGCCTGCGCGATAAATCGTAAATCGTATTTAGGTAATACGAATATCTGCGATGACATGAACATCCGCCAATTCGGATATTTGCCGATACGCGGCTAACCATATTATGAATATCCAACGGCGTTAATATTCGGATAGTCGCGGGTTCGTTCGGCAGCGCGCGGACGCGCTGATATTTAGATAGCCCTGCTCGATATGAAACGCTTATACACTTTGGATCGAGCTATCTCTTTCAACCTGCACGCAATACAGGGTGTTCGCGTTGCCTCAACTTCAGGTTTATCCCTGAATCACGAAAAAATGTTATGGCAGGGAAGTTTAATATATCGCAAGTGCTCACATTGTTAGAACACTTGAAATAAACGTATCACTTCGCACTAAGTCAATGAATTCTTAACCCTTTGCACTCCGAATTGTTTTTCAATTTTGTTGCCAACAACTCCCTACACTATTTTAAGTGTTTTATTTGAAATTTACTTCAAAGGTCAGTTCCTTGACTGTTACCTGATTTAAACAATTTTGTTTATTAATAATATTAAGTATAGCTCTCAAACTTTGTTGCAATTTACGTTTGTGGAACTTATATTTGTTTTTAACTAAAACGTAAGACTTGAATAAGTGAAGTAAGAATCAAATACATATAAAAGCACGTTTCGTTTACATTTTTCTTTCTTCTATGTCGAGTTACGCTAGACAAAGGAGTGCAAAGGGTTAAGGGTGTAGACTCGAAGTTGTGGAGGAGATTTTCGTAAAGGAACCAGGGCTGCTCTTTACTCTACCGGACTCAAAATTAGTGCCTTCCTCCTATAAATTATGATGTATTTGGTATGTAATCCAGTAGATTTGTACTCGGGGCGGCTGCAAATCGAAGTTTCGATCCTGTAGGATCAATGGTTCAGGAGTTATGCTTGCTTAAAGTTGAGCAATCTGCAGTGTTTTTGACAGGTGAGGACGCCGCCGTATTGGTTTGTAGTAACGGTCGCGCGCCGCTTAACGAGCAGAATAATTAAAGAATTGGTTGGTACTTTGGTCGGTGGCGGGGGCGGCAAGGACCGGCGATTTTGCTCGGTTACCTTCAAAAACACTGCAGATTGCTCAACTTTAAGCAAGCATAACTCGTGAACCATTGATCCTACAGGATCGAAACCTCGATCTGCAGCCGCCCTGGGTACACATCTACTGGATTACACAAATTTTAAGTCTGGTAAAGTAAAGTTTACCAGGAAATAGTTATTTGAAATGACATTTGGAAAGACTCTTTTCAAAGAAATACAACGTTTTTGAGGCACCCTGTATACATGAAACTGTATATTGATTCTTTGTATTAGTTCCCGTTATGAATTGCGGACATTTCATATGCAACGACCGAATACTATTACATTAAATTTAAATAAATCGACAACTTCCCATTTCCCTGTTGACATGTATGCTCGCACCCCCCACTATAGATAATTATATACTAACGGAGAACAAATGCGAATGTGATATATGTTAAGCATTCTAATAAAAAATAGTGAAACGACTGTTTTTTCAAATTAATAACCGATTGTTCAATTAGATGACATTTCATATTTTTCACAGAAACAACATTGAATCCATGATGGAAACCTTAGATGAAAGTGTTTTTATGAACTAGTTTATAACTCTTTACTTGTTAAATGGCGGCGAACGATTTTCGGTGTTCTGTGACGCACGCACGGACACGTAAATTTTTTATAGTCCATTACAGCAATCCATTTGACATTTATTAATGCATTGCGCGTTTTCGACAATAGCTTTTTACAGGACGCTTTCAGTGTACCACATTCTTCGATATTACACGAAACGAATGTTTTCGAGGGAAATAGACCACCCACGGGCGCAACGCAGCGAAACTCGAGCACATATAAAAGTGATAAATATTTTACAATATTGTAACTGAAATGAGCAAATGAAAGAGAGGTTCCATGAAAATGTTTTCGTTAAACATTTTTATTCAGTTTGGACGCGGCATATTTGAACAGCTCTTGACGTTTCTGCATTTGTCTCGCGCGAGAGTTTGCCGCGCTTTTAAAAAATTGATACCGAAAGAAGAAACGCTCGTTCAGTTGCACAAAACTGCTCGGAATTGATGTTTTTAAGCGCGACGAGTGTTTTATGCGATCGCTCTAGAAATTAAGCTCTAACAAACGGAAGAGATGATTCAACGGTATCATTTTAACATTCGATATTTCTAGGCACTTCATTCTTCTGCACAATGGTACTACATATTTTAAAACGCGCACACATTCTTCGGCAATCACAATTCATTTCAAAGCGCAGAATAAAAATCACTCGGAGATAAATTGTTTGCGCGATTAACATTTACGTTAAATGTGGGGTGCAGTCGTTTGTCAACACCAATTTTACATAAAATAAAACAGAAAAGTGGTGCATTTTAACATTGGGGTAGCTATCACCTGCAGTTTCTCTACGTTCTTTAATTTTTCACAAATCTTCGTCGTGTTATTATTTCAATCGTATATTAAACACATACAAACCTTGGTTTTGTCTTTAACCTTCCAAAGGCGAAGTTCGGGTCTATTTTGACCCACAGTATCAAAATCGTCCTCCAATTACTTAGTTTCTGGTGAATTAATTGAATGAACAGCTGTTGCATTAGAAGCAATAGAAAAATTAACCCTTGGGACTCGCGTGGTAAATAAAACTTGCTGTACCAGTATTCAAAATATTATTTACATTATTAAATATGTTGCTATCTAATCATTTACTAAACAATTAAGTAATGTACGAGGTATTACAGGGTGTCCCGGGTTTTGATGGACAAACTTGAGAAACGCTTTATTACAAAGTTATAAGCAAATAAAGTTAGAAATTGGTTAAATGAAAATTATGGTGACAGGTGGATTGGTAGAGGAGGGCCAGTTCTATGGCCTCCAAGATCCCCCGATTTGACGTACTCCTCTCGATTTTTATTTATGGGGAACTTTAAAAGATAGAGTCTACAGAGAGTGCAGAAGTTACTTCGTGTGAAGAATTAAAGCAACGGATTAATATCTCCGTTGCTGAAATGCAACAAAATAAGGAGGGGTTTATTCTGTAATAACTGTTATAACAAAATAACATTTTGAGATAATCCGATAAACACGTTCGACCTTTCAATGTTCAGTAAAGTAAAATCCATCGTCATCAATTCTATATATACAGGGTGTCCCAGCTAACTTGATCACCTCAAGTATCTTTGTTGTTTAAAAATAAAAATTTTCGAACTTTTTTTTATTGCAATGTATAGCCAATCGAAAACTGATCGACTTTTGTTAAAAAATTTTAAAACCCGGGGACACCCTGTATATCAATTTCATACCCATAAAACGAAAAAAATCATATACATATTGGGTTGGAACGAAAGTTCGTAGCATTTGTAAATTAAAACAGATAGCTAAAATTCAGACATTTATTCAATAACATATTCTCCATTCTGTTCTATTACATTTTGCCATTTTCGAGGTAACTCTTCTCGTCTTATTATATTGAATAAACAAATGAATTACCTTAATTTTATCTTCGATTCTTAATTTCAAACGCTACGAACTTTCGTTCCAACTCAATAGAATGGAATTACTCTAGGACGGAAGAGATGTTTAATTTTCGCGTTAAAATAGCTCCGAGTGCAAAGGGTTAACATGGCCTGGGCAACGTCATCGACTCTCGGAGCACTAATTCTCCAGGCCTGGTTTAATTGGTTTAATTTAACATGGTTTAAGTTTTCTGTTCTTTTCACGAAGAAACAGTCCCAAAGAAATAGCAGAGCCACAGAATCTCAGAAACAGCACGGACCCGTGGGTTTTTCTTAGATCAAGGCTTTACTGTATTGACATTTCCCTGGAATTTGGATTGCTTTTCTTTATCCACCGACTTTTCCGGATTTACATCGACGACCCGTGCACAAATCTGAGAAGTTTCCTCAGGATCGGACGGGCACGATTGGTTCATTTTCTCGAAATAGTTACCAGACAATTGTTCAAACAGTTTGGCCTGTCGACGGAGGTGATTCCTCGAAGTATCCGGGGGGAGGGTGGATCCGCGAAGTTCGAAAGTGCATGCGGCGAAACGTACGAAACGGAGAGAAATAACCTGAAAGGAAATTCAATCGGCGGATCCGAGGTCTCGGGAAGGAACTTCCGTGAAAGGTAGTGACACGAAAATGCCGGTAGACGTATGGATATACGCGGTTGCGGGTTTCGAAAGGGGGACATCAAATCGAACTCCGCGATAATAACAATTCCGTCGTCGTATTTTATCGGCCGGTCGAGCGTTCGTCGAATAAAACGCCCGTCGAAAGTGTGCGTGTTCCGTTGTTGTCAGTTTTTTTTTCCCCCGCCGCTCGACGAATCGCGTTTCAAATCGGCTGCCGCTCGAATCAATTTATTTTTCAATTGAATCGTTAAGAGCGAGCGAATAATGCGGCCAGCGAAAATAATTTTCCGTTTAATTACGAGCGGCGCAAAAACACGATGTTTGCGTTCGGAATAAAATAAATAGGGGGAAAAAACAAAACAAACAAATGGTCGTGCTTCGAATTCGTTTTGCTTTTAGGTTGAAGGACCTGTAGGAGGAGCTACGAGGGGGGAACCGTTTCACAGGGTGTTCTGAAACGATTCAATCAAACTCTAATGAAATATTTTAGACGGTGCAAACGATTTCATTGTCAGCTGTTCAAGTTCCGAGCTACTTTCTTCGTCCTACAGATCGAATCTCTGCTTCCAAGTAGACTGCAGATCTTTACTGAAATTAAACATTTTCCTTTACGTGTTTGTTTTTCTTTATCTTGTTATCTTTGTCTCTTTCTTTATCTGTTTCCATTTATATACACTTACTCGTTTCTGCCATAAATGTATTTTACAGTGTGTCTACAGGTAATAATACTTCCTGATGGTTTGTTAATTCTTCATGTACTGACCATCGCTTTCTATAATCCTTTTCTTTTTGTCAATCAACTTTCTGTTTTCGCTTCGAAATATGGTTTTGGTAATTATTTACTTTAGGGGCTTCCTCACCGATTTTGATGACGTTGTGAAATATGTTGTCGAGGTCATCATTCTGAACAACTTTTTCCTATACACGTTACCGCCGCTCGATTTTAGTTTTCGAGATATTCACAAAAAACTATCCCTAATACTGTATTGAATTTTTCCCCCCCGGCGCGGGGGGCATTTCTTTACTTTTGCTTCTACACACGCTGTGGAGATGAGAGAAAACAGGGTCTCACTCTCATAATATATATTATATATTATATATCGTATATTATACATTATATATCATATATTATTACACATTATGTATTATATATTATCCATTGTACATTATATATTATACATTGTATATTATGTATTGTATGTATATTGTAAATATATTATATATTATATATGTATAAAAAGAATATATTATATAATATTATTGATTTCAATTTCAAATCTAACCCAGACCTACTCCGATCACTTTTCGAGATGTTGAAATTTTTATTTATAATATTATATATTATATATTACTATATTATTATATATAATTATATATTATTTTTCTATATTTTATATATATATATCACACGTTGCCACGGACCGTCCAAGAATGCACAAAATTCAATACAGTATTAGTAATAGTTTTTTGCAAATATCTCGAGAACCAACATCGAGCGGCGGTAACATGTATAGGAAAAAGTTGTTCAAAATGATGACCTTGACAACATATGTGAAGATCATCAAAATCGGTGAGAGGAAGCCCTTGAAGTAAATAATTATCACCATTCAAATGGTGATTTTAAAAATGAAAACCATGTTTTTGCACCTTCTCGAATTTGTCACGTATTTATATTGTACACCCCAAAAATAGACTCCAGAATAGTATGTTTCATATAATAAGAGAATAATCAGTTAATATGTACATCACCGACCGGATGCAGTGAAATCGTGTTTATCGATTTGCATCAGCAAATATTTGAGCACCACCTGAGAAACGAAAGTCGCCATCTCCCGTTAATAAAATTCGGCAAACCAGGTGGACAACTTCCGAAAAACGAAAGACGCCAACTGTTGTTTCCAGTCGATAATGTCCCAGCGTTCGTGTTCGCCGGACGGTGGAGAATCGTGCGGACCAGTTTAGCTGGGCGTCACCCGGTACAGCGGTCGCGTTGAAATAATAATTTCACGAAATTGTAGCGCCGTAAATTGTTCGGTAACGAGGACCGAGCGACGCGATAAAACGGGTGAAATCATTATGAGTCGAACGGGATGGGCCGCGCGGCGAAATTATTTTCAGATCGCGCGCAAACTGCCCCGGTAACGTTTACCGCGATATGAAATTAAAGCGCGGCGGAAACTTCCGAATTCCGCGCGAGCCTCGGCCGCGATCGTTTTAATTCCATTATATATATATATATGTATCCGGCGCTCCGTGTCTCGTACTTCCCGCTGTTCGACGCTCCGCGCGACGCGCGGAGAGAGCTTTGGTTCCGAGCGGAGAGAGACCGTGCCATCCCGATAGGGGGTACTAATAATCGTACGATGTACGCGCGGCACGTTTCATTTAGCAAATTGCCAATAAATGGCGATGGCGATCGCGTCGGGCTCACCCCATAAACGCAATCCGGCCCCATCTTTCTTCCCGTTTCACCCTAAATGTCCTGTCGCCGTCTCTATCTCCACCCCTTTTTACCCTTTTCTCCTTCCCGCTCCGTCTCACTCCTCCGTGCGCGACGTTTCTCCTTTCACCTTCAACGGTTGCAGAGCTTCCTCCTTTTTCCGCTCGACGCCCGCCGCCTATCCACGTGTCTCGCTCTCCCGATCCCCATTGCTCGACCCCCTAACTCCACAGACTACCCCTAAAGTTCCCCGGCGTCAACTCTCGACGAATTAAGTTCCAAGAGGGAGGTTTCGCAGAGAGTTTATGGGGTTAGGTTACCGTAGCCGATTTCAACCCCCGCTACAGAGATTGGTATCTACACCTACGGTGGCGAAACCCTCGGCAACCCCCTCGGCAACCCCCTCGGCACCATTGTGCACAGTATGTATATACCATATGCGTGTGTGCCTGGCCCCCTCGGCAACGGCGATTCTGTGTGTACGCGCGCGACCCGTAGCACGCGATCGTCAAACCCAAAGCCATAAACGTAAACAAGGGTTGTTAGGACTGCCTCCGGGCAAGAGGCGGCACTTACAGTCGGGACTAAATATTTTGCACCCTTCGACAAGTACGAGTCGCGGCGATAGGGTCGATCCCGACGCAAATTGATTTCGCGTTACGCTCGGCGCGCGACGCGCGTCGCGGATACGGTTCGTCGCACCGAGCCGCGCAGCCATTTCTGGCGACGGGAAAAGCGACGCGTGCGGCGAACCAATGATACGCGGGAAACAGTGTTTTGCTTTTCACCGGCGCGCTTCGTGCGAATGCGGTTACAGTCTTTGCAGGCGCGGGACGAATGTTTCTTTGAACGCGGCGCGTAACGCGTTCGCTGTCACCAGTGTTCCATGAACACTGTCCACTCGAATATCTTGGTTGTTTCTGGACTGCGGGTTTCATGCATTTGTGACAAAAATTATTTAAATAAAAATTAATTTTTTAAGAATACCACGTTTTTAAAACCGACTAAAAAGTATAAAATATATCGTTTTTCCTGGCCCCATACAGATTTTAATTGTTAATTGATGCATGAATAGTTCACCTAAGACACTAACTACACTCCTTACTACAATATTATCTTGCGCCCCACGTTTTTCGTTTTAAATCTTACTTAAGTATTTTCATAGCTATTCAAAATTCACAATCTGTATCGATCATTGTTGTTACACATAGCATATTTTTGTTAACCTAAACCTACATAAATCAAGATTATTTACACAATGATGTTGTATTTCATTAACAAATAGAATATTGCATTAAAGTTTTAATTATGAACAAATTTTATTCTTTAGTAACAACTTGCCCTACAACAGTGTGAAAAGTTCCGCTTCGCTTAACAATAAATAAATGAAACAATATAAAAAACTTATTACAATATTTTAATTTTAAGGTTAGAATTTGAAGATATAATAAATTTAATTATTTCTGCGTCATTTTATATGTTTCTTCAAAATCAGAACTTTTAGCCCCGGTCTTCCCTAATTAACATCTTGGCTTACATTATCGTGTCTGACTTGTAATGAATTATTAAAATACTTGTAATAATTAATTAATCTTAATGAAGATTCTGAACACATTCTGATAAAAATGTATGTTAATCATTTCCTTCAAATCGCGCGCGAATTAAGGTTCTATTTTGGACAACATATAGGAATAAAATTTATATCAATATTCTCCTCTCTTAGGAGATTATGATCTATGTATTGGGTTGGAAAGAAAGTGCGTAGCGTTTTCAAATTAAGAATCGAAGATAAAATTAAGGTATTTATTCATATGTTTATTCAGTATAACACGGGAAGTTACCACGAAAATGGGAAAAAGTAAGGAATGGAAAATATGTTATTGAATAAATATCTGAATTTTAGCTTACACTTTTTAATTTACGTTACTTCGTTCCAGCCCAATACGTAAAAAGTTCTAATCACTGAAACTGTAAAATAAATCACGCATGGCAAGGGGCAACAATTTGAAATACATCAACCGATCAGCCAATGACTCAGAGACTGAAAAGGGACACAGCTACTGATCAGAGGAGAATCATTCACGTTTTCGAGTCACGTAATCTGGATCATCGGTCATTTTGTACACGCGATTCGGACCCTCCGAAAAATAAAACACGAGCGTCCACCGTGATTATCGCGATACGTATCTTCGGCGCGGAGATTCATGATCGCGCGATATTAATCTTCGGCAGCGGCCGGTGCAGCGCAGCGCGGCGTGGCGTGGCGCAACGGCAGGAAAATGAAACGCAGCGATCCCTGGTACAAATCGCGGCTCTCTTAATATTAAAGCGGTATTGATCGTCGACAATTAATTACCTCGTCGGGGGCCGGCAGTGAATTGTAATGGCGCAATCTGATACTGCGGCGGTTCCGTTCGGCCGTTTGTCCGCTCGGAAGGAGAAAAAGACTGTTGATTTACGTGTCGGTTAAACCAACCAAATTACTTTGTACAATCAACACCACGCGTATACCGTCGGTGTAAAGCAAATTAGCCGCGCCCGAATATTGACATTTTTATCGGAATGGCGTAGCTGTTGATTTCAGCCGCGCGTTCATTACATTCGGCCCCCGGATGTCGCGTCGCGTACCCGAGGTACCCGCCACCCCGTCGCGGGTACAAACACCGACACGATTTTAAAACTGTCACGAGCCTTTATCCGCTCGAATCCCACCGAGCCCTCAAACGCGTATCAATATCCGTTGTCTTTCTGTGGCGCACAGTGGAGTGCGATAGTGCTTGCGATGGTAGACGCCCGTCGGAACTGTAGCTTTTATCAACCAGTTAATAACTCCCGACCAACGAAATAAGACGATTGATACATAAACTGTGACCCCAGAATGATTTTTATACAATCGTTCGTCATTTGCAAGTATTTGCAATACATTTTTATGCAGCCATCTCTTAAGGAGGCTCTTACAAATATTTCTATGGAAAATTCTTCGTGAACTCTCGTGAGCTCCGCTTTGTAATCGTCATTAAAGAAAAAAAGAGAGGAAAATAGGTGTTTTGCGAAAGACGATATTTTCAAAGTTTTAGAATATTTTTATAATATTTACTTTTATACATACACACAGCTGAAAGAACGCTCTTTAACGCTTTCAATTTCAGCAACACTAGCTGTATATATATATATATTACTCATAGAAAAGTATGATGAAGCAAACAACGTTAAATTCAAGAAGTGCGATCATTCTAGGACTATAATGGATATAATGGGCGACTTATAGCAATTTATATTTATGCTAAAACTTATTGTTATCTGTACCAGAGTTTGGCAAAAATTTAGTGGTAATTATTGAGAGAGGGGTCTGCGTACTCTGATTTTGATAAAATTTTAACATGTTATAGGCTTACGTTGCCACGGAGCGTGCAACAATACGAAAAATTCAATACAGTATTAGCGAGTTTTTTTCAAATATCTCGAAAACTAAAAGCGACCCCCCTATATTGAAAAAGGAAAAAGTTGTTCAAAATGTGTTGCTGCATAACATATTAAAATTCCATCAAAATCGGAGTACGCACACCCTTTCTCAATAATTACCAATTTAATCAACGATTGACGACTAAATTTCTACTTCAATCGTTAATCGCAATTAACAATTAATCTCATAGTTTAGTCGTTAATTGCGGTTAACTATTAAATACTTATTAAACGTTAATTGCGGCTAACGATTTCCTTTAGTCGTTAATTGCGATTAACGATTAATTATTGCGATTGATTAATGATTAACTGCTAAAATTTTGAAATGAAATACGGAATCAAAACTGTATGAATACTGAAAAAAATGTAAACTGAATTTTTAGGTGTATTGTCCTTTGGTATATATATATATATATATGTATATAATCAGTGTTGGGCAATAAATCTCTTGGAATTATTTAAATTACTTTTATTTAAATAAAAAGTTTAGTTATTAATTGCAATTAAAATCACACATGTTTATTTATTATTTAAAATAATATAATTAAAATAATTTTTTTTCGATGATTTCTTTTTTTAGTCAACGATTGACGATTAAATCAACCGATGATTTCTTTTTTTAATCAACGATTGACGATTAACTTCATCAATCGATTGAATCAATCGTCGATTTTTTGACGATTTCTTTTTTTAATCGTACACATTAATCAATCAATCATGATTAAAATTTTAATCGATTAATGCCCAACTCTGGTCTGTGCATTTGAGAACCTATTGGCATAGATTTTATTCACGTTGGCCACGTTTTGACGGTTCTGAACCACTGTGTCTTCATTGCCCCACCGCATGTGGGGAAAGTGGGCGCCATGGTGGGGACGGTTTCGCCTCAATTGAGGGAAACGTGCCCAGCCCTGGCGTATAGGTTCTAGATTAATAGATTCCAGAGACAGACCCGCGAATATCACCGTTCGTTTTCGAATAACTTTTTCATCTGCAAAATTACAGTTTCAGAGTCACGATGTGAAAATGGGAATATCGGTTGGATGGTCTGGGTTAGATATTACTACGATATATCGATAGTTCTATCAACATTTCCGTGAGCCGCCACGGATTATCCTACTCGTTATTAATTCAACGCCAGGTATTTTTCCGGAACACCAATTCCACTCCCCGGTTTATACGTCAGGCACGCCTGACAGTCACAAGCATTTTTCACCGTAATTACTTTCAATTACAGATAACGTTAACGCAGCGAGAGCGTTTTCGTTAAATACAGTCGGGCTGGAAGCAGCGCTCCACGACTTAACGACCAGGCGACACGCACGTTGAATTGTTAACGAAAACCAACAACAGATAACAACGTCCCGCAGTTGCCGCCCTTAAATTAGCCCTCGTGTAACTAACATAAGCTTGCTCAACTATTCGTCTCTCTTGACATTATTTTTTAACCTTCCAACTTGCATATTTCCATTTAGAAAAATACCGTTGTTTGAAACTTTGAACACACGCTGCTCTGGATGATATTCAGTCTACTGAAACCATTACGTTAACATCAACGAGGTATGACCAATTTGAACAATCTTAAAATATACAAATTTTTCGTTCGAAAAATAACGTCCTAAATATAGAATGAAAATAGTTGCACTAGAATATTAACAAAATCAACAAGGTATGACCAATTTGAACAAACTCTTACAATATACAAATTTGCCTTTCTAAAAATTACGCCTCAAAAAATAGAATAAAAATAGTTGCACTAGCATATTAACAAAATTATGATATATAAAATCAGTTATTTTTTATTAATTTCGCACAACCAATGCAGCTATACAAATTCTCCCATTCTTTTACCCTTAATTGATTTTTTCTCCTAATAATTATAATAGGTTGTAAATAATATACCGATATTAAATTCATGTGATGTATCTCTTCTGCCGCGTATATCATCTATTTATTATTCCACACACACAGACGAATCATTATAATAATTAATGAAACACTGTCTAATACTGAAGTCACCGAACATAAATTTGTAAATTAATGATATCGAAAATCAAAAATTACTCATTCGATGCTTCGACTAATTGTTTCTTCATTCAAACGTATTTGAATTCAACACTCGAGACGATCAAGGTGTTGTCAAGACTCCTCTTACCACATCTGATATCACGAAAGAAAAATATTTCTAAGAAAAGACCTTCTCGAAATCAGTATTTACCGTGGTTTCTTCATCTTAATCGTAGATAAAGCAAAGTGCACCCAGGACAGCCAAAAAAATGTTCAAGCTTTTCGTATTCCATATGTTTTCGTCTACGGTACGGTGGATGCTTTTTCGCGGGTCGAGCCACGCCTCCAAATCCATCCGGCGAAGGCTCTCTTCAGGGACGTGTCACAAATTCATCGTGGTCTCTCTCTATCTACCTATCTGCTCCTCCATTTCACCCTTTCTCCTTCTCTCTCGTCCTTCTCGGCTCGACAACGTCACCGCAACAGCAGGAACGACAAGGCCGATGACTGCGCCGCTGGAGGGCGCGGGTGAACGGGGCTGAGGGTGCCATTACATTAATCCCGAAAGTCCCGACGAGCGCTCTCGGGGGCTCTTCGGGGCGTAAAGTGTCACGAAAGTGTCAGCTCCGACGCTCTCCGCAAGGTACACAGCCGTGTACAGGCCGTGAACGAAGCATGGGCACGCGCGCCGCTCTACCGGGTGGTACAACATTCTAGGAATCGCTGTACAGTATTGTTTCGATGCATGTTAGAACCAGGGACTTAGAACCGGTATGATTTTAACCTTTTCCACTCTCTCGGAGCTATTTTTATTCGAAAATTACACATTTCTTCCAACCTAGGGTAATTCCATTCTATATGATTTTCTTTTTAATTTTTGGATATGAAATTGATGTAACACTTCGTGCAATACTTATAATTAATAATAAATAATTATAATAATACTTATTATGATGTAATAAAATTGCGATAGAGAAAAATTTCACCAATACTTATTATGTTCAGTAATTGATTAGACACACCAGCTTATTAACACTAACCGTACCACGACCGGTTTCACATTTTTTCTATAATTATAATTAGTGCGAGAAGTTATAAAAGGATGATTCCATTAGAAATTATTCAATAAATTTCTTCATTCAAGCATGTATTGTTGTAAAAAAGGAGATAGTTGTAAAAAAAGAGAAATTAAAAAATATATATATGTGTGTGTGTGATGTATTTATTAAAACATATATAAAACAATATAGTATACCAGTATGTATAGTATACCAATAATGTAAACAATATTCGGAATAATGGTACAGCAATTTTTGTGGTGACTCTGAGTCACCATTCCAGTGCTAATGGGTAACCCTTTGCACTCCGAATTATTTTTCAATTTTATTGCCAACAACTCTCCCTACTATTTGAAGGGTTTCATTTGAAATTTACTTTAAAGGACAGTTCCTTGACTGCTACTTCGGTTAAACAATTTGGTTTTATTAATTATATTAAATACAGCTTTCAAACTTTGTTGTAATTTATATTTGTGGAAAACTTACATTTGTTTTTTATAGGAACAACCAAATACAAATAAAAACATGTATCATTTACTGATACCGATATTTACTTTACTGCAGCGAAACCGGTATACAATAAATCTTCTATAATCGTAAAAGTCTCGCGGAGGTTCGTTTGCAAAGTTCGTAGACGGATACTATTTTTTTGAGCTTCAAAGACCAAGCCGAACGTAGAAAAGGACAGCGCGTGTAAAGAGAGCCGAGCGCGGCCGAAGCGAATGCGACCCTCCGCGTCTCTTTCTTTCCCATACGCTGTCCTTCCTCGCGCCCGAAACTTTCATCGTCAATTAAATCATCAAATACAGTTGCAATTATATTGTGTTTGGTCTTATTTTAATCAGAAAAATACCACAAATATATTGGTGAAAGTTTCATAAAAAATAAGTAATAATAAAAAAAAATTTATATTGGTATATTACATTGTGAGGACGCACGGGGCTTTGGTTCACACCGCGAGCCGAAATCTGATTACTACAGTGGAGGGGATATTTTTTTGCGTTTATCGTGTGCGGCCTTTTTGCGACTATAGAGGATTAACTGTAATACCAAACTTGTTACACTAGTGAACTCGTTACAACACCGAAATCGTTACAACGCCGAAATGTATGAATACCGAAACTGACATAAATACAGGTATTTTACATTTCGGTAAATGTCCCTGAATAAAATCTCGGGGCCAGAAAGTCGCTTACATCGTGCACAATCATTCTTTGATCTCTTGCTGCTGGTCCTCAGTTTCTCACCTACTATAACATGTATAAATTTGTGGTTGTAAGAATGAAAACAAATTCGAAAGGCTCAAAAAAATAATGCTATTTTACTGATGAAATAATTCTTGATGAAACTTTTTTTTCCCACACTTTCACTCAATTTCACACTTTAAACTTTAAATCATTAAATTATTGTTGCGAATTTATAATATATTAATTAAAATTAATATATACAATTAATATTTCATGCATTATCCACCGGCGATTATTCCATAATTTTTAACAGCGGATCTTTATGCAAAATAGAAATTTTCTACCTGAACTCCAACAAACTGGAGTAAAATAAAATTACAATGTTTAATAAGTTGACAATTTATATAACAGTACATATTTTCAAATTCCTCCAATGTTTACACTGTTTTAAATCACATAAATTCTCGCATGTATGGTCTGGCCCATATCTCTCCATCCCCTCACAACCCTAAGCAAGTCTACACCTTATATCTGTCGTTGCAAGGAAAAAACACTGTGCATGTCATAATATAAAAAAGTTTAAGTTTATGCATTAATTGAGACTCAGATTTACGTCTAACGGATTTACGTATTACCTGAAAAAGGTCATGAAACAAATTCGAAAGGCTCAAAAAAATAATGCAATTTAACTGGTGTCCTGTGTCAAAGAATTAGTGATTAATACATATTTTAAACGGCAGTATCTCCTTACAACCGCTAGGAAAAAATTCCTAGGAAAAAATAAATGATGGTCCGCGAAACTAGAGCTTTCGAGCTTTAAAGCGAGCTCAATATATTTGTTTGAACCTAATTATCATGGTTCAAATATGAACAATTTCTCGAGGATGCGCAATTTAGTGTTCAGTTACTTTTTGGATCCACTGTGCAATATATTGCAAGTTCCATCAATCAGTGAACTAAGCAACCCTTATATACGAAGCACCCCGTAGACACGAAGCAAACGTACGGCTTTCAGCGACGCAGCGACCTGCAACAAGAGCAACGAGGGTCGGCCCAGACCCTCTTCGAAGATCAAAGAACCGACACGGAACGATGCTGAATACATACCATGATGGTTTTACGAAACCGGCTGCCGAACAGACGAATCGGGCTGGTGCAAAGGGGTGGCTGGGGGCCCGAAGTTGTCCAAGAATGGAGATCAAGCATTCGCCTCGCCTTTCCACCCTTGAACAGGGGATGGGACACCGAATACGAACAAAAAGTTCCGGGCTTGTCAAAACGGTGGTTAGTCGCGGTGGAGACGGTGCTTGACTGCGTTAACTGGAGAAGGGGTTAGGGGATGGAACACGCAAGAGCAAATTTTCGTGCCCGGCTATCGGGGGGTGGTGATTAATGGAGGGCGATTGTGAAATTGTAATTAACGAAAATGCAACGGACGTCGAACAGCAAATAGAACGGGCCCGCGATTATTGCGAGCAATTAGGGGTGTAACGATTTGGAAATATTGTCAAGACGCGAGGCTGTATTGGGGTTGCAGTATTAACCCTCCTCTTATGGTTTATTTCCTTACTGCGCTCGCTAATGTTGTTTCATAGTCAATAATGTAAATGCAAGAGCTGGGGAAAATACTATTTTAAATAGTAAATAATCCAATTTTTATTTCACAGTATCTGTGCATCTTTGAAAATAAAATATTTTATTTGATGCAGTAATTTTTCAAAATAGTATTTGAAAATAGTATTTTATTTTAAGAATATTGAAAATATTTGGACTCTGTCTTTATATTCAATTTTAAATATTATTGCTCAAAATAATGGTTCGCATTCGATAGATTTATGAGTATAAATAGTCTCCTGGTGATAAGATACACTGTATGTTTATCAACAAACCTCAGCAGGCACATGCTTTATTAATTTCATTCACATAATCGTGCTTAAGTGTTCTTTTTTTTCTTCTTCTCTTTATCACAATGTTAGTAACGATTAACGATCTCGCGTTATTCACCATACTCTGTAATATTCTGTATTGTACATTATGGTATAATAAGTTCATAAGAGATTTTCTAATAAAAAAAAATTATCAGCACTTCCAGAGTGTATTGATGTTCTAGTTTTTTAAGTTATGTTATCCCCAAAATTGAGTGTGCCAACACTTTTAACCACTGTATTTGTATTACTCATAAATGTACTGCTGATTTTTATACAAAATAAAAATTGTGTACATTACCTGCAACATACAGGAGCTACTTACATAGACATTTATTGCTTTCCAAAATAAATTTAAAAATAAATGCTTTTACCGTTTCGTATTCGATCTACTAATTTTTGTCACGAACACATAAAGTTTAGTAAGTCACTTGACAATTTTTCCTTTAAAATTTTTAATTGAATTTAAAATGACGTCTTAAAGCAGTTTTATCACATACCCCTCATGCTAAAGGTATAATCTGATTCTTCACTCCTCGAAGCCTATTGGACAAAATCTTACAATAAATAGAAAATTAATAAATTAATTGTTCTCTATTTATGAAATAAATTCCAACAATGGACTGACAAAGAAGTTCTAATCATTGTTATCATAATATAGATCGTAGTGCAAGGTGTTAACGAAACAGAAACTTACCTGCAGACTTGAAAACGTGCGAATAGATGCCAATTCGTCCGAGTGCAAATTACGAAGCCACGAGGAAACATTTATGTCGTCAGCGGTCGTGCACGATTAAATAATACGCGTTTATTACGCGCATAATTAAAGTTTCGCGGAAATGCACGTCACGATGAACCATTTCAGAATGGCAGCGCAGCTGTGTGTGGTGTGGTAACGCAAGGCATGCGTTGAGGCGGCACGAACGGTATCTCTCGAAGCTGTTCTATGAAAAATTCATTCAGCGGCAGTCCATATAGACAGGTAAATAATTGATCTCAGACTCGATGGAAGATAAAGGTCGAGAAATTTTTATATATTATCAGCTGAATGTTTCAACGTGCACGTGTCGAAGCGACCATAGATCCGCTGCAATTTTACGGGTCGAAGGAAAATCATCCTCAGATTGATTACCTTTTTTTCCACGTGTAATTCATTCGAGTATGCGAGGTCGCGACCAGAATGACCCTGGAGTCGCACGCAATCGAAATTTCCATTGTCCTAGCTGCGAGCACACGTGTGTTTGTTTGGACTTTACTTTTCTACTGGACCGTGAACCATAAAAATACAAACGCCATCGATCGACGTTAATTTAGACTACCATGTAATTGGCGAATAAAAATGATGTTGGCTGAAATTGTACAGGGTGCATAAAACGTAATGGTCATCCGTTCTAGGAGTGAATCTACACCTTTCGATCGGTTTTGTAAGAGAAACATACCGCAAAATTGTTCATAACTAAGAAAATTGTTGTTAAAGTTTGTTTTCACATCGATACCTTCTACTCATCGAGGAGAGAAAAAGTTTGAAAGGAGTCACATGTCGCAAACAAGTAGTTATTGAGATGTAAGCTGTTCTAGCAAAATCGATTTTTTTTAGGAATGTCTAAAAATGATAAACAAACGAAGATCAAAATTTTATTGGACTCTTTTATTCAAGAAATACAGTAATAATATTTATTAGACTGCGGATCTTTATGCATTTATAGCAAAATTGAGTATATGAAAATCGAAGAAGTTGAAAAATTTATTCGGTACTCTTGTTTCGAGTACGATTAGGGAATTAGCCGATGAACGAGTACCGTTACAATCATTATGCGCACTTGTGTTGAAGCTGAAAGATCCCTGACAGGTCAAATATACTCCACATTCTTGTCTGAAACACTGCCAGGCCTATTGGAAAATGTTCCATGATTAATACGTCAAATATTCGGCAATCGCGGCAAGAATTAAGTAGAATGTTTCGTAATCGTTGGATCGGACGTGGCACTAACGTTGGCTGGTCGCTTCGGCTCTTCTATTTGTGCTGCAACGACTACAGAAACACTGGAATAATTTCTTCGCTCACTGATAATTCGATTACGCAAGTGCATTGACTGCAACGGACAGCACTTTGAACACCGCTGGAAATAAAACTTGTTTTAAAAATATCTCGGTAATTATTCATTTTAAGTTCCACTTTGCGTACAATACTTTTCTACGCAGAATTTCAAACATTTTTTCGTACAACAAATAACTTACAAGTTATTCGAGATACAAACAGGCCACCCGAATAACTCGGCTGATATTGGTGTTAGAGAGAAATGCATCAGACGGAACTTGCATGGTTTCGAGGAGGCATTGATCTGATGTTAGTAGCTTTTTTGTAGATGGACGCGTAAAGGACATATGAAGGTCAACTTTATTTTTTTTAATGGAACGAGGTATTTTTTAATACATCAGTCGATGCAGCTGGACATTCGTTATAATGAAGTACTGATCTATGTATGTCGCAAAGTTAGTAGTTCAGGAGATATTTCAAGACGTTACACAAGTATAAGAGTAAACGCTAACGTTTTAGAGTTATTTAAATTGAAATATCTCCTGAACTACTAACTTTTCGACATACATAGGTTAGTACTTTCTTATAACGAATGTCCAGCCGCATCGATTGGTGTATTAAAAAATACCTCATTCCATTAAAAAAAATGAAGTTGACCTTCGTATGTCCTTTACGCGTCCACCTACAAGAAAGCAACTAACATCAGATTAATGCCCCCTCGAAACCATGCAAGTTCCATCTGATGCATTTCCTCATAACACCAATAGCAGCCGAGTTATTCGGGTGGCCTGTTTGTGGCGCCTCACCCTGTATAGAGCGAAAGGAAACAAAGAGAAGTTTTTATCTGGTACGGAACAGACCCTGTGTTTCCGAAGAACGTGCGAGGACTAACAGTACCAACACGCTTCCAGCGTCGCGATCAGTTTTATCGTCGGCGCGGCGACGCGGCCGTCGTGGAAAATTGAAAAAAAAAAAAACATGTTGGGCAGGTTCTTGTCACGGTCATTTTGTCTTGTTCGCGTATCGGCCAGTAGATGCGTTAGATAATGTCCGTTCCGACAGCAACGACAGCAATACGGGAGACGTCCGTCGACGGGAACACGACGGTGCACAATGCGCGCGGACGGACACGCGTGCAAATGAAGTACGGTCGCGGGTATGCGCGCATAAAAGCTCCGCGCGCGTTTGCACGGTGGAAAAAAGGCTGGCTGCAGGCCAATCGCCGGCCAATTCGAATCACTGAATCAGAACTTCGCTGCGAACGCCCGCTGAAAAAAAAAAAAAGTTCGAATCGAATTGCTTCCTTTGCGTTTCGCTGGACAGAGCCCGGGCTGTTCGTTTCGGCGAACAGGAACGTTTATTAGCGGAGCCGGCGGAAGCGTTTGTTTGTTGCCAGTAACAAGTAAGCTTGTTTCGCCGGAAAGCATCCTGAAGCAAAAAACGCTGAAGCAACACGGCGCGGCATCGCGGAGTCGCCGCAATTCTTCCGTCGAATACACCGCTGCACGGCCGATATTCGCAATTTGTGGATCGTGGGTCGCGCGGAATCTTGCTTCGCGTCTCTTCGACTGCTACCGCGATTTGTTGGCAAGCTTATCGACGCCAGCGGTGCAATAGTTTGACTTGAATGCGCGGAATGTGGTTAAAAAAACTGCTAAATAAATTCATGTACCGGTCAGCAGGTTATGAAAGAAATTAGGTCTGTTTGTTGGCGAGCTTATCAACGTCTGTAGTACAATAGTTAGACTTGAACACGTAGGATGTCATTCAAACAACTGCTAAATAAATTCACGTACTGGCCAACAGGTTATGAAAGAAATTAGGTCCCTTTGTTGACGAGCTTATCAACGTCTGTAGTACGATGGTTAGACTTCAACACGTGGAATGTCATTCAAACAACTGCTAAATAAATTGATGTACTAGTTATGAAAGAAATTAGATCGCTTTGTTGTTGAGCTTATCAACGTCTGTAGTACAATGGTTAGACTTGAACACGTAGAATGTCATTCAAACAACTGCTAAATAAGCTCATGTAGTGGCCAGCAGGTTATGAAAGAAATTATATCTGTTCAATTCAATCCAATATTCAATTAATCTTAGACCATTAAATACAGTTCGAATTATATCGTGTTTAGTGTCATTTTAATCGGAAAAATGCCACAAATAAGTTAGTGGAGGCCCATAAAAACATAACGAGAAATAAGGAAGTTTCGTAATTGGATTAGTAGTGGTTCACACCGACATACAAATTTCCATTTTCTTAAATCAAGGCTTTACTGCATAACAAGGACGACCTGACAAAATACAAACTGTGAAGGTATTAACAAAAATGATGGACATTATTGCATTATATTCAGCTGATTAAATTTATTAAAAGAAGAAATACATTCTCATTTATCTTGTATTTTTACTCCAGCTGATTGAAACATTTTTATTTTGCGTAAATATCCGCAGTCTACCTATAACGATTAAAAGAATTTCAGTGGCATTTTATCGGTATGAATTTGTAAAATCGCGACAGTGGAACGATATAAAATATAGATGAATCGTTGGTGGAAATGAATCTGAATTGAAAACAGTTGAAAAACAGAAACACCGTCCGTATTCATAGAATTTTCAATCTACCGTTATTTTAGTCCATTGACACGTAGCGCAACAGAAAATCTTGGTTCAACCGTTGGTTGGTTGAAATAAACTAGGACGTTATATGAATGTCGCTCGAAAGAGATGATATACATGGTTCCAAGGTCGACAGACTTCGAATTCCTCAAGATCTACGAGGGCGCGGAGAAACAGTCGGTGTTGTAAAAATTTTCACGACTCGCGCACTAAAATACACGATTGTTTTGATTTCCTTTGTCACCGAGTTCGTTACAGCAGAAAAACGGATCAAAGCAAAACGAACGAAGCCGCGCTTTCCCAAATAAACGATCGACCCGGCAAAAACAACAGTATTGCGAACGATTGTGAAAAGCGTACCGTGGATTTCGGGGCGCGTCACCGATAAAAATCTAATTAATGCGACAACACGGCCGCGCGTGGAATCAAACGAATACTGGAAAACCGTTCACCGTTCACTGTTCACCGTTCCCGTCTATTCGGACGCCCCTCTCCTCTGAGACCGGCAATATTTGCATTCTACGAACCGTACAAAAAAATCGGTAGGTGGTTCGTTGTTCCTCCCTTTGACGCACAGTTTACGTCCGCAAAATAAAGGATGGATCGTTGGTGCAACCGGGTAAACGCTGATTCCATATACAAAAATACATCGAAGATATGGAACCAACTTTTATTCACAAGAAATTTCGCGTTCGGGGAACGTGGATTACGAAATACGACCACGCTTCAGTTTTCGACCAATTATCTGGGGTCTCGAAAGTTTATTTGAATATTTTAACTCTAGATAAATCCCGCGACAAAACTATAAGACATATCTTACAAGGGAAGTACCCCAAGTGTCTGACTCCGATTTTGATAATTTTTTGTGAGATGATGGTATATGGATCCCTAATTATGCGTGTAAAATATTAGGTGTGGATACTCAATATTTTTAAAGTTATAAACAATTAAAGCTTCATACCTTCTTGATATACAATTATATTTGAGCTGTAGTTTTTGAAGTTCACACGCGAACGTCCCAGGTTCGATCCCCGGCGATGAAACGTGTTTTTCTCACTTCCTTTTAATTCTTCATCTTCTTTTATGATTGCCACAATTTTATTTTGCTACTACTGCACAGGATGTGGGATGATATGCATCGTACATGCAATCGAAACATAAAAGATCTCGACACTATGAACACATTATAAATGCTTGTTTATTGCATTTACAATTTTTATCTGTTATATTCAACCTTTCAACCTATCAAACATATTGAGAAAAAGAATGGGTAAACTTTACTTTACCGGACTCAAAATTAGTACCTTTCTCCTACGAATTATGATGTATTTGGTATGTAATCCAGTAGATTTGTACCCGGCGCGAATGCAGATCGAAGTTTCAATCGTGTAGGATCAATGGTTCAGGAGTTATGCTTGCTCGAAGTTGAGCAATCTGCAGTGTTTTTGACAGGTAAGGGCGCTGCCATATTGGTTTGTAGTGACGACCGCGAGCTGCTTACCTTGCCGCCCCCCCCCCTCCACGACCTAATCATAACCAACTCAGTAAGCGACCGTCACTACAAAGACTTACCTGTCTCAAAGACACTGCAGATTGCTCAACTTTAAGCAAGCATAACTCCTGAACCATTGATCCTACAAGATCGAAATTTGAGCTGGCGACTCCGCCTAGCATTCAGGAGAAGTAGAATTTGTGATTAATCCGTTACTGGCAGAGAGAGGGTAACTTTTCCATTTTCGAGCCATGAGACTTAATAACTAAAGATTATTATTATTATTTCTTTATTCGCACATTTGCCGTCTTGCTAAAGTTTTACTAATACCAAATTTTTGCGAATCCTTGAATCATTTCGGAACGCAAGAATAATAATTGAGTAAAAGAGAACTTCAAGTCACACAGTTACATGTGAAATCACAAATTGTAATTGCTGTAGTTATTATCGCACACTTTACGAACAATCATTCCGTTCGTGTCCTGAACGGATCATTATTCTTGATCTTCGATAATTCAAGTACGCGAGTAGTTAAAATAAACAAGTAATGAGAAGCGATTGTGACACGACGAGAACATGTTATAATTTAACGATCTCAAGCGTAAAACGATTTTATTGAATATTAATGCGCTGTGTAATGTTACGACTTCGTCGGCGTACGGCTCGGGCAAAAACTAAACGCAGGCACGATTCCAGTTTGATTTTTTCGGCTTGTAATCACGCGGGATTAATTACTCGCGTGTTATTGCAACGGCGCGGCGCGCAGCGACTCCGGTCTGGAGTGTGTCGAACGTTTTTTTTAGGCTAGCCGGTGATTTTCCAGTAGATTAATCCCCGCGTCTATTAGAATATCATAGATACCCCGTGACGCGCACCGCAAGTCATCATCACGATAGAACGGAGCATCGGACAAATACAATTAACTTCCGGTATTGTTGATCGGCTAGCGTCGAATATTTATTTCCTCGCTTCCCGTCCGGACCATCCGCAGCGATCGGATTTTTTCACGGAGGAATCAGTGTCAGTTTTAAACGCAGAAATAATACATGAGTAACGAACACGAGTCGCTCCGACGTGGGATCCATTTTATCCCTGTAAACAGAGGTATTTGCGCGCGGCCGAACGAAAAATTCTTCTTTTTTCTGCCCCTCCTATTTTTTTTTTTTACGTTTCCACGTTTTTAACGTTTGCCAGCCGCCGATTGCGATGCATCTAGCCGAACGACGACTAAATCGATTGTTTTATTGATTCTGGTGCCGGTGAATTTCGCGTTCTACCTGTCTACCGAAACGGTACCCTGTAATTTCAAAACCGGGAAAACAAGTTATTCCGAAGCGTTTGCGAGTCGACATGGAATGGTAAAAAAAAAGGGAGAGAGAGAGGGAGAGAGAGAAGTAAAAAAGAGGACGGGAAAAGAGCTGAAATTGTCCTCGATCGAGCAGACAGCGTCTACCGGCCGCGAGCATGCGTCAGTATTTCAATTTTCGCGGAAATTTCTGTGGCTTCTGGCTAGATCCAATCGCGGCTGCCCGCTCCGTTAATCGATGTCGTTACATAAAAAACAATGACGTCGACCGTGCCGTGTGCCACCCTTTCCGCCCTCGCCATAAAACCCGTTCCGTTTACGTAATTCCATTGACAACGCGTTCGACGGTCGCGCGTAACGACGCTTAAAATCGTCGTATCCGAAAACAATTTTCGAATAACGAGCCGCGCCTCTTTGGCCAGCCGCTTGGCAATTATAACAGTCGTTGTTGTTGCCGTCGTCGATAGCCTGACATAATTGCGCCGCAATTACCAGCTGCGACAATTGCAACGTTTCGCTCATTCGCTGCTTCGGCGAATCGCGAAGGCTGAATACGCTTGCTCTCCTCGACGGTATTCAACGTCGAACAAGCGAAAATGCAATCGAAATGTGTTCACTTTTCGATCAAATAAGTAAAATAAGCGACGTCTTCGTTTTATATTCCGCGAAGCAACTATAACACATACAGTCAATTCATGAAACACACTTTAATTTTTCTTTAATTTATTATTAGACTGCCGATCTTTATGCAAACTTAAAAATATCTACGTCGATTCCAAGATACATAAAAACTTCTTTGTTGTTTTAATTATTACAGTCAATCAATGAA
>CM052312.1:1361164-1444300 GCA_028455605.1 Lasioglossum malachurum
AGGTATGAAACTTTTAAAGAATAATTAATTTTTTAGAGGTTGGAGTTGCAAGCGACTTTTTGATATCCAAGGAATTTATTTAAACGGAGACGGCATTTTTTTTTCTCGGCCCAAATAACAAAAATCGGCCCTAAAAAATATTTAAACACTAAAGGGTCTATAGTATTTAGCTATCGTTTTTAGTTTGTAATAACAAATCCTCCTTTTATGTTTAATTAAAATAATGTTTATTGAATGCATATGGTTGCGCGATATTAATATATTTTGATAATGATAATTACTATCGATCACCAAATAAATGGAAGGCAAACGTGTCAACTGATTCCCCATGTAAACAGTTCAATAGCGAAACATTCAAATGCCATTAACCGATCCTAAAACAATTTCATTTTCCTCTAAATTGACTGTCATAATAGACGAACGGATTACAAAATAAAGATCACGTTACAAATGTTTCGTTATTGAACAATTGATTTTACGAATAAATGCGTGAATCTTGTGCGCGGAGGAAGGTATTCTGGCTTATTCCGTAGAAGTATAAACATTCGGTAGAAACTTCTATAGCTTCCTGAACAACGGCACAGGGTCGTTGACATTGTACATTCATAAAAATAAGATGATTGAAAATAACCAAAATGAAAGTCCCGCCATCGATATTGGTTACCCGTAACCAATATAAAATTCCCTCCATTGATATTGGCTACCACGTAATCAAAACGAAACTCGTGCCACCGATAATGGTTAACGATGAGCAAAAAAATAATTCTCATCACAGACAATTCGTAACCGAAAACAATTCTCATCGGTAACAATATAGTTCTTCGTAACCAAAAACAATTCGTAACCAGAATTGAATTCTGTGTGTGTCATCGATAAAATATTTAGTTATTAATGATCAGAAAAATTTAGTCTTTCATAACGTAGAGGATGTTTCAAAATTATATGTCGTGATTACCCTACCGTGATTCTCCATCTCTGGATCGGTGGAGATTTGTTAAAAAAAAACTTGCCGAAAAATTGACCTTGAGCTTGAATTTCAAGGTAAAATTTTTTTATCATTGCGTCGCGTCGTATAGTACTCGTCAGGGGGAACAAAAGTCTGAAAGGAACCGTGGATCAACATCAGTTTCCCAAGAACCACTCGCTTGAAAATTGACGTTAAAGCTCAAATAAGTTTTGAAGTTGTTCTATTTCCATGATACGTTCCTTTTGTTGTTAATTGGAATCCAAATAGCTGGGTAATGTCTCGAGTAATTTTATTTTACTCACTAATACGACAATAATGCTGTTCAATTGTTATTGTTTGGGATGTGATCAAGTACCTCGGAAACAGGTTCGAACTTCGATTGAATTCGAACCTCTATAAGCACTTCGAAAAATATAAATAGTACTTCCAAGTATACTCGAACCTATGCCAGATACTTTCGAACCTTTCACAAGTACTTTGATAAATGGAAGTAATACTTGCAAGTATACTCGAATCTTGGTCGAACAGATTCGAAACTTTTATGAATATCGTACCAGAAATTCTCTTGATTTTTCACCCTTGCTTCTAACACCTGACTTCGATTTGAATAAAAATGAACACTGTATCTATAATAATCTCGTTCGGAAAGAATTTGTGGCACTAAAAAGATTAACACTAAACCTACCGAGCCTTAAAAGTAACTGGTAAATGTTCCCTTATAAAAATGACAAGACTGATTTTATTTAGACTTTGTGCAGCTCCTATTCTAATACTGTGCTCCACTAAAGATATCTATACAACCGTCTCTTACGAAATTATTTCTATTATATCAATAATAGTAAAATAAAAAACTGGAACCAGTCATTTCAACCGGTAATATAGTAGGTTTGGTGTTAAACTTATTTGATCAGTATCACAAAAAGTGTCCAGAGAACGAGAATGTCCATGAAGAGAACGGTTAAGGCCGCGCTCACAGCGGCTCCGATATCGGCCGAATCATCCGACATCGGAGCGATTGTGAGCGCGGCCTAACCGACCCGATGTTACAGAAATCGTCGGGAGCCATATCCGAATCAACCCTTGTCAGAGTAAGCCCCACTCGTACGACCCGATCGAAAATACCGCTAGTAGGTCGACTCAGTTTTCATTGAGCGTCGTAACTCTAGCGTCGCGTCGCGTCGCGTCGTCGCGACCGCTCGATAATGGTTAGAGATTCGGCGAACGACGGGCAAATAACGCAACGACGCGACGGGACGGATCGTTCGATAACGGAGCGAGATAGGGGGTGGAAGTGACGCTCGAAAGAAGACGACATACAGGCTGAGCGAGAGAGAGACAGAGAGAGAGAGAGAGAGAGAGACAGGAAGAGAAAGAGAGAGAGAGAGGGACAGAGACGGGGTGCGGTGTGGCGGTTGGAAGCGGTTGTCGTGTGGAAAAGTCATAAAAGTTTGAATGAAAAGTGACTCGGTTCTCCATGACTTCTTAACCACGGGCGCGATTTATTCATAGGTATGGCCACGGCAGCGGCGGCGTATAGGTGCGCACGTACCGGAGGTCGCATTCGGGAAAAGTTTCTCCCCGAGGTACGAAATATTTGATGGGGGCTAGGAGGGGTTGGTTTATCGATCGGGACGGAACATTTTTGTCGCGCCATTAATGCCGCGAAGCGGACAAAGCGGGCCGCGGTTTCGCCGTTTCGCCGCGCCGCGCTGGTCGATTTAACGCGGCCGGATTAAAAAGTTAAATTACTTTCGGAAACTTAGATGACGTATCGTTCGACGGGAAATCTGCGAGCAGCCGCACACGCCCGGGTACTCCGCGCGGAAACTCTTAGAGCCCTTGTACACGGCGACGCACAGTGGTCTAAAACGCGATGTTTAGCGACATTTCGCCCAAAAACCAACTGTATCATATAGGCATCTGTTGAGTGTTTATTGCTTTCTAAATATCCATCAACCTCGAAAATGAAAATATTAATAAAATTTAATGAAAACCATTACTGTAACAAACAGTTAAAGTTGGAAGTTTTGAAGATAGCCTTTCTCATGGAAAAAATTGCTTTTCTTCTTTAAGATGCCCTGACGATCCTTTTTAATATAATGCTTCCAATTTTTTTTTTAAATGAAAGGTCTATCTTTAAGCTGTAAATTACCATTTGTCAATTGAAAATTAGTATTTGCGATGCATTAGAAATCCTACGCTAAATGTAACGAAGAAAATTTGCAAAATTACCAAGACTTCGCAAGGAATATCTTTTGAGTCATAAGAGATCATAGAATTTGACAAAATGGAATATTTTCAGCATACTTTCCTCTATGTAATCATGCCAGAATCACTTCCCAGATCGTCTTGTATCAAAAGTTATTATTGTTTAAAGCCGTCCGTGCGGCTGTGCGTATCGGTTCTCGCGACCATCGTCGGGACTCCGTGACAACTAAGAAACACTTTAGACTCTAAACACTTCAAATCTTTATGCTATGCTACAATTTTTTTATCGTTATATACCATGTTTTTTCCTTTTTATTTAAATTTTGTTTTGTGCAGTTTATATTTAGTGCGTACCTCAGTATACTTTATGCATTAATTCAGTATTACCATCGTTTGGTACAGTTTATATTAATATACAAGGAGAATTAAGCATAATTTATTATTATTTTTTTTAAATTTATTTATTTATTTTTTTCCTAAAAAATTTATAAGAATAATATATATACGATATACCTGCGATACACAGTGATGATACATAGCGATATACCTGAAAAAGTTGCTATAGCACAAAAAACGCGCACGTGTTCATTGTATATACAAAATTACAAGAAATAAGAGAAGACTGTAAACTATGTATTTGATTTCCACCTCAATCCAAATAATAAATTAATCTTTTATTTGCAAATAAGAAATAATAATTTATTTAAATAAAAAGTTTAGTTATTATTTGCAATTAAAATCACACACACGTTTATCTATTATTTTATTATTATTTAAAATAAAATTTGCCCGACACTGATGGCGGTGAAGTGGTTAACAGGTATTCAATTCGAGACACGAAGATGGAAAATGCGATAATTTTCAGGATAAAATATTCATCGTTAATAAAATCGTTTAGCAGGAACGGTTTGTGCAGTGATTGCACGCGTGTGATTCGGGAAACACAATTATGCCAGGGTGTAATTTGAAACAGGAGAAGATTTAAAAAGTAGAAGAGTGTCAATACATTACGTTGCAACACACTGAAATGATTAAGGGAAGAAAGGCATTCATAAATGTCTCCCGTATCTTGCAGTGAGTGCAGACAATTTTTATTTTTCATAAAGATTCGCAGTCTAGTAATCACATAAGTATGACGCTTTTTCATGACCTCCCAATCCCGACCCAACTCGCGGTTCAGGTACCGCATACCCTTAGCGCGATTCGCGTGGCTCCGTGTGAAAAGGCTCTTAAATTCGAGGAGAGAGAGAGAGAGAGAGAGAGAGAGAGAGAGAGAGAGAGAGAGAAAAAAGAGAAAGAGAGGGAGACGGAGGGGCATCGGGCGTATCGAGACACCATCGTTCGAAAAAATTGAATCGCGTCCACGGTGCGGCAAGCGTTCGATTATTAAATCCTTTGACTTTCCAGCACTTTTTCGTTGTGCCGCGCGCGTGCCTTTGATCTTCGAACGTCCAATCGAATCCTTTATTTACCGGTCTCATACTTCGCCGACTCTTTGTCCCGCCTCGATATTTAAATCGGATTTTCCCCTGGAAAACCAGCCAGAAAACAAAGGTGACCCCTTCGGGGAGGGATAAGAGGTGGAGGGGGTGGCAGGGGAAAATATTCTCGAGACACATTACGGTCCTGGGTACGTAATCGCGGGGTAGGCCTCCCTGGGGGTAGGACGAGGCTGTCCCCTTGGAACATCCCTTTCAGATCCCGTTCGAGTCTCGGGACGGTGTGAAAGCCACTGTCGTGAAACCGCGCACTTAATTTGCCTTGCAAAATTCAGTCCCTCTTTTTCTGCTCGCCGCGCGTTTCTCCTTCGCGTTCTCCTGCTCCGTTGCTTAGCTCGCTCTCTATCTTGTTGGAAAAGACGCCGTGGATCGGCCGAGGAGGAATGAAAGAACCGCTTCCCGTATCTGAAAGGAAACGGCGGAAAGGAGACGAGGAAAGTAGTAGCAGAGGGTAACGAAGAAAGAAGGGAAAGACCTGGTTGGCGGTGGAAAAGTATGCTTAAAATATTAACGCCGGAGGCGGTCCGGGCGGTAGGGGCGCGCAGCGTTCTTTGTTCCTCGGCGATAGAAGGCCCTGACAGAACGGAGGAAGGGAAGGTTGTAGCGTGAAAGAGGGCCGCGCAAACACCCTGCAGCAGTGACGTTCAGTTCTGTTGGCAAACCACCCACCCACTCGCTCGCTCGACCCTCCAACCCTATGCTTCTCCAAGCCCGGCGCGGCGCGTCGCGCAAAATAATATATGAAATATGCGCCACGTCGAGTTTTCCGCCGCGCGCGCGAGCGGCCGAAAAACTTTCCTGCTCCCCGGCAGGGTAAAGGGGTGTGAAGCCGAGGCTCGAGTGGCGAACTACCCCGCCATAAGGGGAAACGAGGGACGCTAATGAAAAACCTTGAATTTTCCATGAAGGAATTACGGCTCTCCGTGCCGTGCACACTCTTCTTCGCCTGTTTCTCCTCCTCCTGCACCCCCCCCCTCCTCCCGCCTGCTCCACCTACCCTTATCCGTGCCTGCCACCCTCTACCATCGGCCAACCCTGCGTGCTCGTGTCGACCAACTCACCCTCGAGCTTTTCCACGCTCTACTGCAGCTACCGGATTATTTTCAGTCGCCCTCGACCCCTTCCACGATTCCACCCACACCCGCGAGCGCTCGGCGGATAGTTACGAACAAATTAGGATTCTCGAGCAACCCCACCAACCCTCTTTGGTTTCCGATGACTCCATACCACGACGCCTGGTGAATTTCAATCGGGAACCGGCTGCGAGACCGTCTTATCGAGATTACAGCTCGATTTTCATGGCGGACGCGGCCCGCGTTATAATGTCAGCGTTTGCACCGCGCGCCCCGAACACTTTCGTTTTATCGGGCCCGTCGCTAACGCAGCCGGGGAAATTGATAATGCTGTACTAATAATGAGAGATCGAGGTGTCGATGCGCGCGGTTACGTGGTTACCCGTTCGAACGCGGAAGAATTCGACGGTTTGCGTTTCTCTTGGGTCGACTGTCCAGGATCTCTGGGAGAGTTGCAATGTTTTCAACTTCTCCGAAAATGTTTCCCACATTTTCTGTTTTCGTGCGTTTTTGGAGCTACGCGCGGAGAAATGTGTATACAAATTGTTAAAGTGAATGGACAGCGTTTATGTAATTTTCTATTTTCATAGACAACTTTTAAGACAGTGCCACATAAAATAATTTTAATGGGAACAGCCGGTGTAGATCCGAAAAAAATGAAAATTTTACTAAAAATTCTATCAAATTTTATGTTCCAGCATTTTTTGTAAATTTTCGTAGCCCATAAATGCATAAAGATCCGCAGTTTCGTAATAATATACAGGGTGCGGCACCTAACACATGTTGGGCATTCTATTGAAAAAAATGAAGTTGACCTTCATATGTCCTTTACGCGTCCACCTACAAAAAACCTACTAACTTTTTTCCTAACACCAATAGCAGCTGAGTTATTCAGGTGGCCTGTTTTAGGTGCCTCACCTAAAATCAAAAATTATACTTTATACATCTGGAATCAGCGAACACGTGTATACAACCATAGATCTATCAACTCAATAATTAATCTGAATCACGCTCACACACATTATCTTTTCTCTCAGCCACACAAGAGGGGTTGGCACACGCATTTCGCGCTATAATACAAGCATACTTGTCTCATCCAACAGAAATAAAAATAAGATAACAAATTACCATTTGAAATACCGAATTACTTTTATTTTACAAACACACACTTTGATTCAAACACCTTTTGTGCTTAAATCAAATAATATTCTAATTAAATAATTTTTTCTTTCAATTACATTCTTCAAATAAAATAATACATAATTTCGCCTCGAGAACAGGCGAATTACTAAATTTGTATATGCTAATTTCGTAGTTTAATGAATAAAGTATAGCTGCATTCGCTTTTAAAATTGTTATTGAAATCTGACGCAGCTGCCGATGTTGACTCGAGATAAATAGAATCTTGGAGAGAGTGCGAAATACTCGATCAAACGAAAGATGAAATGAAAAATTTATTTGAATTTCATTTATAATTCAAATAACGAAATATTTATTAAAAACTGTATGACTGTTCAAATATACTCGCACATGATTATTTTATATGATGCGTAGCCAAATTAAGATAATACAGTAAAGTCGCGTTTACTGTCCAAAACAGCCTGTGTTTTGCACGGACAGTGATCGCATACCGACATTATTTTTTTACGACTGCGTCTACCGCGCCGAGAGTTCAAAAGAAAGCCGAACGTAGAGAAGGACAGCATGACAGTGGACTGGGAAGACACTGGACAGTGATCGCGTACCCGATCGCGGACAGTAAACGCGAGTTTACTGTATAACGATTATTTTTCGAATAATTTATTTCGATAATGTCTAAGTCATGATTTTTTTTTTTAAATTGGTCTCATATTAGGCTACTGTACCTAGGGATGGCGTGAACTGTTACTTGTGGATCACTTCTGATTTATATTAACACTAAACCTACCGACCCTTAAAAGTAGCTGGTTCATGTTCCCTTGTAAAAATTACAAGATTGATTTTATTTAGACTTTTTGTGCGGCTTCTATTATAATACGTGCTCTACTGAAGATATTTATACATACAATTAATTCTTATATATATAAAATCACTTTTTTTTATTATTTCAATAATTGTAAAATAATAAACCTGAAACCGGTCATTTTGACCGGTGGTGGTAGGTTTACTGTAAACAACATCGCGTTTGCAACATTATTAGAGCAAGTACAAAGATAAATTGAGAAAATATATGTGTACATGATTGATTTTATCAATTATTACTAATGGTTAAACCACCGGACGCGCGACATACTATTTAAATAAATATTACGATTTCGAGATCGACCGGAAGAATCAATATCTTTTTTAAATGCTGATATAAGGAACAAAAAAATTTTCAATTATCTACGTTATACACATTAAATGTAACTTAATTTTCAATTTACGTTATATGCAGATACTTTTATGCAAGCTATATAATCGATGTATGTATTTAAGAAAAATAACTAATTGAATAAAAAGATGAAGAATTAGTAGAGAAGACAGTGAGCAAATTCGCTCTAGATCAAAAAATCCCGGTCACGGCACGAATGAAGTTGAAATCACGACCGCGATTGTTATTCCGCGGTCACTGATAAATTCGGATATAGCAGAGCCCACTTATAAGGTTCAGCGCGAGAAACTTCGCTCCGAGGGAAGTCAAAGGCCCGGTTTCGTCGGTCCGATTACGGTATGTAGCAAGTGGGAACACGAAAATTCGTTTAAATCGAATTTCTAACCAGACCGAGAAGAAACATCGCACAGGGTCGTGGGGCGGGGTCAGACGCGGCGAGGCGATGCGAGGCGGGCGGAGCACGTTTCCGCAGGCAGTATCGCTTACCATTGAGGCGTACCACTTGCGTTCCGGTTGCGCCGATCGAATTGAATATTGCAGGGAAAACCTTTCCACGAAAAACCGATACAAGCCGACCCGAACGAACGATCGGCGATGCTGCTGCGCTCGACCAAGACGGGAAGCTTGTAGCCGGGGTGGTCCGCAGATACGAGACCCGGAAAGGGTTCGGTATCTGGTCTGCGGCAGCAGAAAAAGAGGAGAACTGAACGGTAACCAGAAGAACGGCAAGAAACGGGGAGGGAAATGGGGTTGGAGAAAGAGGGGCGAGAAGGGGATGTGGGGGGGGGGGGCAGGAACATCGTGGAGCGAAAATAAAGAAAGAAGGGTCTCGGCCTCGATAAACATTGCGTGTAGCTGAAACGTCGCCGCCGTAGTCGTCGTCCTCGTCGTCGTTGTCGTAGCCTGCAGGTTCGCACGAACACCATCGAGCGCGGGTGGTTCACGCATTCGAGCGCACTCCGGGGTATCCACCGACGCAAAGCACACACGTGCGGTTTACGTGCTTGCGCACACCACCACGGAGAGTGACGCGCTCGCAGAGACGCGGACACTCGGGGCACACAGCACGAAATATTTGAGTTGCTTGGCAAACACGTAAATGTAAACGCCGCGTTTACATTGCCGTTTACTTTTCGCCCCCTGCCTTCTCCGCTGTCTGCCTCTTGCTCTCTCCATCCACTTCGCTCGATTTCTCTCCGTCTCGCTTCTTCTCGCTTCTGTGTACGCCCGCGTCCTCTGTCTTCATTCTCCTTTCGCTTCGAACACCGTTTGCACGTCCTTGCCCAGGCTTCGGCAGGCCCCCTGCCCCCATCCCCGTTTCACAGGGAAGAGGAACCACGACGGAGTTCGACGAAAGCGGAACAGGGCTCCGGGACGGATGGAGACGACGACAACGGGGGCGAAGGTACCGCGAGGAAGAAGAAGAGGAAACAAATGGCGGAAGAAGAGGGAACCGACGATACCCAGTCGCTGGAGATGCCGGCTGTGGGGGGGGCGGGGGTGGCCGACGCCACTGCCGGGGAACTCTAGTCGACTAACCGTCAGGTAAATATTGACCGAGTGGGATATTGCTCCCGACGCTTGTTTGTTTATTTCAATACCCGTGACCGATGGGCTCGATAGGGGGTTCGTGTGCACGTGTGCGGAGCCGTGCGAGCGCGAGCGCCGGCTCTAGGAGATATACAGGGTGTGTTTCTTGCGACTACGACAACGGTTTTGTGCGAGAGACACTCCCGTGTACTTAGAACAGATAAAACAATAGCATATTGTTGTCCGCGTGCGTAGAGAAGATAATCTTTAAAGAAACTATTTACAAGTTACCTAGAAAACTAGTCCTTTCAACATTTCAAAAAGAAACAATCTCTCTTATTCCAACTCCAATTTGGTGCACGAGTACGTTTTACAGTGGCTGTACAGGGTGTAACGAAATTTAGTGTCATGGTTTTAGCAGATGGTTGTACACCTTCGGATCGGTGGAGATTTATTGAAATTTGACCTTGAAATTCAAACTTGTCAAAGGAACCGTAGGTTAGGTCTGGTCCCCATGGTGAGTAGAATGCGATAAGCATAAAACAATTTGACCTTGAATTTCAAAGTCAAAGTCAGTTTTGCTGTTATAAAGATCCGCTGTCTAGTTATAAATTGTCAAGTGAAATAAAACTTGATGTTTTATTTAGATAAACCTAACACCATGGTCAAAATCAAGAAATGATAATATTCATACACACATGTAAGTATCGAAAATTAGGTTCGAATAATTACACGCGAGAACCGTTATTTGTTGGCAATTTGGACATTGACATACGAAAAACTGATTTTCTGAGATTTCTGTTAGGAAGCCAAATTACCCTCACCCTTGAGGGAGGTCCGAGAATGACTTATTTGCATAATACATCTGTCTGACACAATAGCACGCATGTTCGCGCGAATTTTCAAACTCGATTTTCTCGAAAACATAGTCTCGTATGCACAAATTTTATTCTACATGTTCGACTTATTTGTTTCAATTTAATATGTTTCTCGATCGTAATTTTGTTAATAATATGTGATGATATCGGCGCACATGTTCACATTTAAGAATTTCTTTTGATATAGCAGATATGGAAAAGTGTTTCAGTTAGTACTGCCATAGGATATTTAAAGTTTGCATTTGTTACATTCATATTATTTTTCAGACGGAAATATAACTCTTGAGAATGATCCACATCGGGATCGAAACGTTGAGCTTTTGATTTAATTTGCAAAATTGCTAGTGTTTTCATTATTGATCGAACCTGTGCGCCGATATCATCACATATTATTATTTGTTTCGTGTAGAATCACTCCCTTTTTGGTTATACCAGCGCCAAAATGAAAGATCGTTTTAGATATATAGGAGGACTATAGAGGAGACTACCTATTGGAAAAGTGTGCGTATAGCTCGGACTAATACGAATAAGGGGTCGACGAATTTGAAGGAATTTTCGGGAAATTACATTTTCCTTCGATCAGCCGGATGTCCAGTGACTTATGCATGAACGGTAGTGCATATTCGGACTCGAACACGGTCAAACATAGTGGCGGGCCCGTCGGTGGCTGTTGGTCGCGTAACTGCGATTCGATTTGAAGCGGTTCACCGGCTCGCGATAACGATACTCGTCGGGATGCTCGCGCGCCACGGTCTCTGGCATGGAATATCAAACGCAATGCCTGACGCTTCGTGATGTACGCGTTGCTACGTGGCTTTGAAATGGCCGGGACAGTCTCTCTAACTCTTTGCCGGGGGAAAAACATTGCGTCCGTAATCTCGAGGAACGATACGGTGGACTGAGAGAGTTGTCCCGATGGTTATCGGCGTTGTCGTTGCGGCATATACGTTGCCGGACTCTCTGGGTTTCTCGAAGAAGCCAGTGGATATATCACTCGGATATAAACGGACTGGCGTGAACACAAGGAAACCGCGCGCCTCTTACTACTCTTTTGTTCAGCTCCACGCGAAAGAATTATTACGCGCATTATTACTTATTACTAGACTGCGGATCTTTATGCAAAGTGAAAATGTTCTGCCATGATTGCGGGAAGCAGGAGTAAAATAAAAATTTATTTCATTCCTTAATGACATTATTGCATTAAAGACAATGATGCAATACTCCGAATTTTTTCTAATCGTTCACTGTTTCATATTTCACCCAGCCTATTTCTTCATAAATGCATATAAATATCCGCAGTATACTTATTATTAGACTGCGGATTTTATGCAAAATAAAAATGTTCTGCATTAATTGCAGGAAATAGGATTACATCTCCTAACTATTCTGTAGCCAACCGGATACCCGCGTACCCATTTACTAAATTTCAACAATTTGTTAATGTTCTTCTAAAAATATTACAATTTTATATTTCACCCAGCCAATTTCTTCTTCTATTACTTCGTCTACTTATTATTAGACTGAGGATCTTTGATGGAAAGGATGGAAAATAAAAATGTTCGGCATTGATTGCGGAAAGCAGGAGTAAAATAAAAATTGATTTCATCCCTTAGCGACATTATTGCATTCAAGACAATCTTACGATATTCTTAAATTTTTCTAATCATTTACTGTTTTATATTTCACCCAGTCAATTTCTTCATAAATGCATCAATATGTTCTCCAATCATTGTGAGAAGCAGGAGTAAAATAAAAATTGACTTCATCCCTTAACGACATTATTGCATTAAAGACAATCTTACGATATTATTAAATTTTTCTAATCGTTTACTGTTTTATATTTCACCCAGTCAATTTCTTCATAAATGCATAAATATGTTCTGCATTGATTACAGGAAACAGGAGTAAAATAAAAATTGATTTCATCCCTTAACGACATCATTGCATTAAAGACAATCTTAGAATATTCTTAAATTTTTCTAATCGTTTACTGTTTTATATTTCACCCAGTCGATTTCTTCATAAATTCATAAAAATGTTCACATGAATTTCAGGACACAGGAGCCAAATAAAAATTGTATTCTTCTTTAAATTATCCTATTAAGTTGAAACTAATGCATTGATGCCCTTAAATATTTTTAACATGTCCACTGCTTTAAATTGTGCGTGCCCATTTTTGTGATAAATGCATAAAATCCGCAGTCTATTTACTACATACAAAAGTACTGTTGCTGTAATTAGAAACGAAGACTGTCTTTTCGAGATCTCTCTTTCACTAATTCGAATAATCGAGGTTCTACCGTATTAACGAAATTCGCGTACCAATCAGAGCACAGATACAACGGAGAAATTGCCACTGCGCATCGCCTAGTTTCTAGACCCTAGTAGCCGGTTACTTAGGCTATACGGGTTCGAATGAGTTACCGAGAACCGAATCCGATACGAGTCACGGTTAGAATCCCTGATTTCGCGTCCGTTCGTTCTCCTTCTTCGCGCTGAATAAGTCGTTCCACCACGACAGATAAATATCTCGTGGCTCGGCCATTCTGTTTTACACGGACGCTCGCCAGGAAAAATGTCGCGTTCGATGGAATGATTTAATCGACCTGGGATTCGAGCAAAAACGACAAGACCCGTCCGACCGAGCTGTGAATCTTTATGCAAATTCGTGGTTTCATGGATTGGGTGCACTTTTATTTTATTCTGATTTACATATTCAAACGCATCTTCACCGCACGGAATTGTACTCCTGTGATTAAAGTGCTGCTGCTGCCCCCACCCCCCTATCTGGATGTCCCACAGTTCAGAGGAAAGTGGAGCACGTAAAGAGAGTGCTGTAGACATTCCGAGAAACGACTTCTACATGCACAACACTGCAACGTTTTTTACCCTTGTATCTGCACCGAGGAGGTTTATGCTAATTTATATACTCGTTCGCGATTTTACAGAGACTCGAGCCAAATAAGGTAAATAAGCTTCAGTTTTGTAAAACTTTGGTTTCACCTAGAAACCTAGTTTAAGCTTCAGAAAATTAAATTCGATTCCATTCGGGCATGGCTACTTATATTGAAATTGCGGACAAGGAAGTGTCAAGGTAGACATGACTTGTCATTAGACAGCGCATCTTTATGCAAAATAAAATGTTTATACGTTAATGAGGCTAAATAAAGATTTAATTCTTGTGTAAATCATTTTAATTAATTGAAAATAACGTCTATGTATTTTTACATTTTTTAAATGTTTTTAGTGTTCTAAGATTCACCTTTTTGTCATAAGTGCATAAAATCCGCTATATACTTATCAGTCGATCATATTCAGTACATCGTCTTCTTACTAATGTAAAACTGTATCGAATTCTAAATTGATAAAACATTATTTTCTTATACGCTTAATTTATACTCCCTCTATTCCATAATAACAGTAGCAAGTGAATATTTAAACGGGAATTATTGGCGAATGCAGCTGTAAGTTATAGTTTTGACTCATCTTTCAATTTTTATGTTACCCTAATTACTACGAATTGTATAACTATTTTTATAATTTCATCCGCTGATCGAAATCGATTGTTTTATTTCAGTTGAATACCAACCCATAAAAGTAAGATTTAAAAGAACAAGTTATGCTGGAAGCTATGAAGAACGATGGCTCCAATAATTTTATGTTCACGCATATATGGAAAGCAAAGCTTCGCAGCTAAGGGATCCTACCTACAAATTTCAAATGCAGTAATGAAATTATTGAAAAATCCAGGAACTATCTGAACACTCAAGATAAAAATTAGGAGTAATATTTTTAATTTATTGTTTAATGTAATCTAGATTTTTGATAGTAAATGTTGCGCTCTATATTTATTTTCTTTGCTACTATTATTATGAGACAGAGGAAATATTGTTTAAAGAACAATATATTTACATAATTGTACTGTGGGTTCAGAAAGCAATAACTTGATAATGGAAGATAAATATTGCATATAATTGTAGTCTTGGTTTCGTCAAATAAAGGACATTGCCATAACGCATGATTTATATCTCGTCATATGTTACAACGTTCATAAAAAAAAGTACAGGGTTCGAGCTTTAAACTAAGACCACGGTTATTGTTGTACTACTTTGTTTCACGAAGTGATCACAGTTAAACCCCTCGCAGTATTTTAACGAGTCACGGTCGTCAAGAAGATTTAATTAAAAGTCATTTAATTAAATTTTCATAAAATTTAACTCGTTGTAATCGTTATTATAGAGTTGAAGTTACGAATGGTGTATGTATAGTATAGCTAAATTTACAAAAATATTAGAAAATCAGAAATAACAGAAGAATTATAAAATTACGATCGCCAACAGATTGCAAGAAGAAGGCAGATTCGGTCGTTAACTTCTGGTTATCCGTGTGCCCAAATTTGTTAACAAACACGTTTTTCCTTATTCTTTTATTCATCAATATTTAAGTATTAAAATTATTAAAGTAGCCATACAAAAGATATAAACTTTCTTTTCTCTTCTACGAGACATTTTCGAGTAAAGAAAATCATACGGCAAGGGGTTAAATACCGATAACTTTTCAAGAATCAGAAATGTAGCATCGAAATAATTTCTGGATCCTCTGTATATTAGTCCTGAAGGTGTCTTCCGTCCGCCACTGCGTATCAAGGTTATTGAATTCGGCGAGGAGGCGAAACTTCGAAATAGCCGCCGTTCGAATTTATTCGGTATCCGCGCGCGGAGTTTGCACAGTCACCCACTTAACATATTAGTTCCTGTGTACATAAAGTCTGAAATTATTCTGCGTAAACCCACACGCGACGCATCATTAAAGCGACCTTTACGTTCGCCGCGAGTTGCCTGATCGCGCGCGACTCTCTCGGCCGACAGGCCGGGCAAACTTTCGCGCGCAGGTATCAATTAACGATTAACGATTCCGTAATAATCGGCGAGGGGAATCGTTGCGGGCGTCGAAACGCGGGATTACAGTAATTAAAAGAAACGAGTCAACTTCGTGCCCGGATCGGTGCGCGCGGTTTTCCGTCTCGGAGGTTGTAATTCGCGCCATTAGGCCGAGCCCGCTCGAACTACTTCCACGAACGGTGTCTCGGTACCGGCCCGCGTTGCGGTTCCCCGGGACGAGTTTCTTTTTCACCTTTTTGCAGAGCCGTTGTGCGTTGCCTCATCGGCATCGCGTTTATCGACACCGCAATCTTCTCTCTCTCTGTCTCGGATAACGTTGCATAATTCGCGGCCCGCTGCGAATATCATTATCGCGAAAGCTGAGAAGCGAAGAATTTCAATGAAACGCGGTGGTATCGTTGCGCGAGCTGACTACACGCGCGCCTGCGCACGACCATTACGCGATCATTCCGAGCGTCGCGCCGCGTCTCTCCCCGCGACCCCCTTTTGTTTCGTCCGTTTTTCAAAGGTAACGATAATAATATTCAGCCGGGGTCACCTAAATAGTCGGTTACGGCTACCGAGATAGCCATCTTATTACTCGGAACGATTTATTCTCCGGTACCGGACGTTTCGTAGCTCTCAAAGCGAAAAAGGTCACGCTCGCGCGCGAGATAGAATGGAACCGGTACGCGCAAACTTTACGGCCCGCCAACGTCCGTATAATAATGGTAATGAGCGTTTTCTTTTCCTTTGAGGCGTAGCCAAACGCACGCGTTAACGGGGGAGCCCGTGCACGGTGTACGATTTATCGCGCGACCGCTTGTACTATTTTCTTTGATATGTACCACCGTTTTCAACGATAATCCGAGGAGCGCGGCGGCCGCCCCCTGCCTGTCGTAACGCGATCCGTGGTTCACCGCAATTAGGCTTTCTCGTAAAATCTGTCGTATTACTGACTGGACGTAGGACGCGACGTCAGCGAACCTGCGCACGATGATCAGCTGTGACCATTCTCTCGGTTAGGTCGGCTTCGAAACGGTAATGTTAACCATTTCCGGCGATACGTCGCGGCTCAGCCGGCGCGACGCTCGGTTTTATTACAATTACTATGCGTCTCGGTGAGTTGCGCTGTATTTAGTCGTAATGACATAATCACTTCGAAGGCGACTGTCGACGTCCGATGGACGTCCGTGCCGGACTTGCTGTACGTCCCAGGACGTCCAGATAACACCCGTATGTCCCAGATACAGTCGGGGATGATATTAACAATTTTTACCCACCGGAAGCCTATTAATAGCTTCCTATACCTATAAATAACAAGTTATTTGTTATTTGGATATTCGAATAAGAAGCAAAGATAATTAGTTATTATTTGAGCAAGTCTAAATGAATTATTCTTTCAAATACAATTATTTGTATTGAGAAATAACAAACAAAACAAAAAAAGCAAACAAAAAACGCGCACGTGTTCTGTATACATATACAAACTACAAGAAATAAGAGAAGATCGAAAACTATTTATTTGATTTCCACCTCAATCCAAATAATAAATGTTTTATTTGTGTGCAAATAAGAAATAATATAAATAGATCACTTTCGGAATTATTTAAATTACTTTTTTTTTTTGTTTAGTTATTATTTGCAATTACAATCACACGGCTATTTATTATTTAAAATAAAATTTGCCCAACACTGATGTGCTGTACCAAAAGGAAGCATAGAAATTTTAATAAGTATGTAATTTCACTTTATTTCCTGAATATTTTACTCGTTAATTATTAGGTTTAGAGTTAATGAAGGTCAATACCTTTTTACTCAGAATATATTATATGTACACTTCGAACGATATACTGGGTATTTCACCTAACCCAGACCATCTTAAATATCTCACTTATTCCTTATGATAGGAAAAACGGCAAAGGAAAAGGGTATTCTTACTTTAGTAGTGCACGTATTACAATAGGAGCCGCACAAAGGCTAAATAAAATCTATCTTGTCATCTTTATAAGGGAATAGTGTTGGGCAAATTTCATTTTAAATAATAAGTAATTACATAATACCTAAACTTTTTATTTAAATAAAAGTAATTTAAATAATTCCAAAAGTCACCTATTTATTATTTCTTTTATTTGCAAATAAAAGATTATTTATTATTTGGATTTATTTATTTCAATAAATTTATTTATTGCCCAACACTGTAAGGGAACATGTACCAGTCACTTAAGGCTCGGTAGGTTTAGTGTCAAGAATGCCAGGTACTCGATCATCGACAAGTTTGATAGTGAAAAAACTTGTTTGTTTTTAATTACTTCTTTATTACCATATTTATGAACAACATATTTGTCTCATTTTCGTCATTAGAATGAGATCGGGCATGGCATGACACAGAAATGTTGTAAGTATTGTGTTCTGGAGTGTACGATCTCAATAATGGCGTGGCTCGCTTATGGAAATATAGCACTCAGAAAATTAAATAACGATTTGCGAATACTAATTTCAACAGACAGGCGAACCTACCGAGGCATTATAGTAATTTGAAGAAAAGCGTTAACTGGCTGACTGCAACGAAAATAAAAGTAGCTACATTACGCGGTCCGCCTCGCACGCAATCGTGCTAGATCCTGGTAAGATTCGTCGCGCAATAGTTTCTCACGTGTGGAGGCAAGTCCGCGTAGGACAACAAGTCGGTTCGACCGACCGTTATGATCGGTCGTAACACCTCGCGCAGTGCGATAAATCGTAACTCGTATGTGCCCCTTCGGGCTGTTACTCAGCCTCACCCTAAAAATTCCTATCTGTTGACTCGATCTGCCCGCGGTAACTCAGCTCTCCGGTTTCCCCTCGCGATCCGTAATCTGCACGCGACGCTGGACGCACGGAAAGTGCCGTTAACGGCGTCAAGTATTTCCCTTCGGCTGCTGATAAAGGGCCTTTATCTGCGCCACGAGGAATTCACAGCGATTAAGAAATCGGGGGAACAGAGACAGGTGTTCTCCCGAGGGAACCGTGGACGGTGTACGCACGTGCAATCGATGTTTACGAAACTCGCCGGAAGTGCTGTCGAATATTTGGTTAGGTTGCAATCGGTATCTTTCGGTAGCTCGACGTTGAGCTGGGGCAATCTTGAAATGTAACCCTCGTGTAAGGTAAAGGTACCAGTAGTTGACCATCGTATAGAAAAACATAAAAAACAAGACTTTTATAAGCTGTGGATTTTTTATGAAAGTGAATCTCGGATGCCTTGCCGTCTGTTGGTTAAATTTCAAAACAATTACATGCGAATTGAATTATCCATAGTAATAACAGGCGCGTCTGAATTCATTAAGGTTAGTAATATGCCGATATATTTCTATTTCCTTAACGTTTCTGTTAAGAACAGCTGTACGGTTCAGGTAAAAAAATCCATACGTTGTAAACTTTTCGCGACTGAATTATTTGCTTTTTAAATTCTCACAGAGTTTTATAAGTGTTAAACGCATTGTTTTTGTTATTCTAACTTGAAAAACAATAGTACATTAGGTGGTCAAATACTGAATATTGTTTTTGAACAATTTTCAGAAGTTGACAGGCGTGATCAATTACTGACGTGGCTCATTTAAATTTGTTCACGATCTATAATGTATCCATTTTACATCTACGATTGTTAGGAGTACAAAATGTAATTCTAAATTTTGTAGCATGCTGTGTTTTAGAGGATAACCACATGGTCAAATATTGATTGCATTCACGGTCAAGCATTGTCAAAAAAGGACAAAAAAGTGTCCACATTTTTAAAACAGCCATGTGCGTGACATTATAAATACCAACGGAAAATTAAAATGCATTTATTTAATTATTTATTTCAGAAATTACTTCATTACTTATCGAGATTACTTAACTTTTGATGGGATTGATTTGTTTCATTTCTTATTTTATTCTTTAATCGTAATTTGTGCTGGTAATTGTTGAAACGATGCTTACTTTTTTATTTTCAATTTTCTTTTTATACAGCCTTTCTCAGGAGAGATATGTCACATTCTTCTTATTAAAATGAGTCGGTTAAAAACCTCTACGAGCTGTAGCTCTGTCAATTTTCAAAATTCTAGTCTAATTCTTTGAGAATATAAAAAGAGCAATATTTATTAATAAAATGCAGCTGTAAGATTTTCGATCTATACATTGCGAGGAGCTCTGTTTTTTGATAAAATATACTGTTCTAAATTGTTACATTTTTTAATCTACAATTGATATATTAAAATATATTTCAATGTATTTTAATGTATGTATTGTCCAAAATGTTCAAAAATGTTCAAAATGTTCAGTCAACTTTCACTGAAGAAGGAAACACTATGCGAGGATAGACTGCACAGTGTTCCCGCGATTGATGTGACTTTCGGGTATGCGGATGATGTGACTTTTTTATCCCCACTACTAGGGGGTTCTATTATAGTAGGGTGGCTCTTTATATTAGGGTGCTTAAATTGGGGTTTCATGTTACTCGATCGTTCTCAGGTATGGAGTAGCATTAGTACAATACAACAATTTCCCGCTTAGCACCGTTGTTTACCCAGGATAGTCCCAAGCGTTTACGCTTGGAAAAGTTATCCAAGAAATCTATATGTTCGACTCACGCAAAAAAACGTAGCCCCATTTCGTTTCCTGAGACCGAGGACCTCACAACAATCGCGGGAACACTGTAATTGTTCTTTACGCAAGCTCCGAGCACATTCTGGCAAGATCGTGTGGTTCGGCAGCTCTTGTGCGGCGAAAATTGTGGGGGTTGTTGGGCGGGGGAGGGGGTGAACAACAAAACGACTGGATAATTAATGAGATTGCACGGAGACACGTCGATAGAATGTATACGCAGCCACGTGTTGTGGAACGAGCCGGGCCTGACCACGATCCGTTACGTGACGTCGCCAATGGTGGCGGGGGTGGGTTGAGCTCGCGCGAGCGCGTTTATTCGCTTACTCGCTTGCTCGCGAGCGAGCTCGCGCGCGCGTTGCCGAGCCCGGATTAGCAGTTATTAATTAAGCTTAATTGTTTCTGTTGGGTCGACGCCGGCCGGGTTTACAAGGTGTACGCGTGTCTACCATCGCCGACAACGTGCGGAGGAACACGTGCGTTCGCGGCCAAGCTGTCTGCCATGCCACGTGGACCGCTATTATGGTGTACGTGGCGTTGTTCTGCGCCCCCTCCCCTCCTGTTCCGCACCCGACCATTCAGAAGGTGTATCGACGCCCACGCAACCATGCGTACGTCCGTGTGCAATGTGTACATCGACCGACCCGCCCGTGTCGGCTCGTGCGAGCACGGTTAGTAGGCTGGACCTTATTTTGCAGCTACGCGGAAGGAGATGCTGAAAAAATCATTTTCTTTCATGGAAGTTGTACCTTGTTGTCGTATGCGTCGAATCTTGTAATCGAATTTTAAACCTCTTCCCATTGTCCAATCTTGCTGCAATTTTGCATACACACTTGCTTCCGATGTGACAATAAGAGTGTAGCAAAATAAAATGTATAAAAAAAAACGTTTTGAAAACCACACGCTTATTTTAAAATGCAGTAAAAAGGAGAAAATAATTTTTTTCCTGGTTCTCTCTCCATAAAATACCGAATCCAGTTAAATGATTAATAATATTTTTCCCCAAAAATTTTAAGCAATTACTTCAAAATTTTGGGGAAAAGTATTATTAACCGTTTAACTGGGTTCGGGATTTTGGAACGGTAAATTTAAATAAAATCATGACATTAGTGATTATAAAAATGAAAGAGAGAGAGAGAGAGCGTGGAGCGCTAAATTATATTGACGTAATCTTCGTGGGCGCTCCACGCTTTTATTTTTATAGTCACTAATGTCATTATTTAAATTTAAATTTAAATTTATATGAAATTTTTCTATCTATTCCGACACTAATTTTATAACCTAAGAAAAATATTATTAATCATTTAACTAGATTCGGTATTTTATGAAGAGAACCGGGAAAAAATTATTTTCTCCTTTTTAGTACATTTTAATATAAGCGTGGTTTTTAAAAAGTTTTGTTTTATATTTTTTTTATAATCAGTGGATGCCGTCATTCAATTTGCAAGTTCATGGTGTAAGTGGTCTATTCATTTGTTTTAAAGTGTCTTGATTATTTGTTTTAGATGCCATTTAAATGATAAAAAGAGCAATAAACGGATCGCGTTGGAACGGAGACACAGTGCTCAGTTTCACAAACGCATATTGTTTTCCGACGTAAAATATTATATTTTAGCATCGAGCAGGCCTATAACGTCCAAAATGATAGAATGCTTGCTCATGGATGGTAAAAAATTAACAATTCATTCTTGACGTGTGTACACGTCAAACGCAGTTAACTGGTTAAAAATGAAGCAAAGACTTCGGCTAACGAAACAACATAAAAAGCATAGATTAATCTCTTGCCCTACGATCTATTTTACGGTTTCAGCGATTAGAACTTTTCTGTAGATCGTAATTTCCTAAAAAAAAAAGGAGAAAATTTATATCTATTATATAGATATAATATAATTGGTTGCAAGGAAGAACGCCGCACGTGTCGCATATTTTCATTTTCGAGATATTGCCGTTTAAAATTTTGATTACTAACTCTTTGACATAGGACATTGGTTAAATTGCATTATTTTCTGGGCCTTTCGAATATGTTTTCACTACCTTTTTCTGGTAAATACGTAAATCCTATACTCTAAAGCTCAATTAATGCGTAAACACAAATGTTTTGAAATCGTGACATGCGGCGTTCTTCCTGACACAACCACAGATATATTCTCTAAAACCTCTAGAGAACCTCTAGACATACTCGTCATGCATAAAATTTAGTTACCATCGTTCTATCTAAATTTGTAATTTTCGCGAAAACTAAAACATATTCGTAAATTTCAATATGTTTAGAATATTTGGAGGTCAAGGCGAAATAAAACGAGCAAATAAAAAGTAAACAGTTCACTGGTTAAAGGAAATTAATAACATACATATTTATTAGACTCTGTTCTGAATCTCCATGACAAGTCTGACACGATATTGTAGGGGAAGGGGTTAATATTTGCAAAAGAATGTGTTCGCTGGAAGAACAATAAGAACAATTGGTTTACCTCAAGACAAAGCGAGCACAGGCCACGTTGCTGTTCGACAATACGATAGCTGCCTGAAAATCTAACTAAAAATTCTAATAAATTGCGATTGGCAGCAATCAACAGCCCGACGATCGATTATTCATTGTTCGCCGGGGCGGCATCATTTTTTCAACCACGAGGCTCGATTTTGTTAATTCACGCCACGAGCAGGCTCGTTGACCGCTTATGAATTGAACGCCGCAGTTTTATTCCGGCGTAACAAACAGGCCGCTTGCCGCTCTTAATATACTATTTTCGATGTATCGTAACCGCGGCGCGGCGCGGCCCGATCGATCCGACCCATTCCACGAGAGTGTTCTGAATTAAAAAAAAAAAAAAAAAAAAAAACCGGCAGCCGCGGAATCTTGCATACGGCTAACTTTGTAAACGGCCGTCGCGGGTAAACTTTCATCGAATTCAAACAGTTTCCCAGGCAAACGAATATCGAGCAAACCTTTTTACCTCCATCGGCCATTCTTTCGTTACAAACAAGCCCGAAAGTTTCCGCCTCCAGGCAATTAGACCACGGGCCGACCCCTCATAAAATTCAAAATTCCACTCGTTCACGATCTCCCGGAGCTGGAACGCCGATTTCACGCACGGCGAGCTGCCGGATTGCGCGCTGCGCCCGGTTGCGGCTAGTTGGCTAAGTGCAGAATCATTCGAACACTTGGCAGAATCGGAACAATAGCTCTTTACCGTTATTACAGTGCGATCGTAGCGGAGGCGGCAGCCGAAAGTAGCGATTCGAATTTCTAGTGGCTAGTTGATACAGGGGCAGGTTGATACAATGAAACCATTAGGTGTGCAAATAAGTTCTTCCTTTCCAAATTCAAGATTTTATTACATGAGTGAGTCCCAATCTTTTCGGATTTTCGTTGAGCAATTCCTCTAAGTCACCGTCATCGAACTTTCTCGGTGCATCTGCTGGATCCAAATTAACATTTCCGGCTTTAAATCTTTGGTACCATTTTTTGCATGTTCTGTAAGATACAGCGTTGTCTTCAGAACGTAGCTTCAACGGCTGATTTCCTGAGCTGGAATGCAAAGAGCAAAAAGTGACGCAAATGATGCTTCTCGCACGCCATACGGCTTGAAATTGTTACGTAGGACTGGAAACTCTTAGAGCGCTCATCGCGATTCTTCTTAAAACTAGAGGAACGCTCTTTCAGATCGCACCAAAATCGGAAAGTAATTCGAATTCAGTCAGAAGTTATGATCGTAGAAAAAAAGGGGAAGGAACTTATTTGCACACGTGATAACTGGACACCGTGTATACGTAGCACAATTATGGCTAGGTCCTTGTGGTTCGTTAGTTAATTGTACCTTGTTATTGTCTAATACAGTACAGAACTGTGAAATTCGTTTTTTGATTGCCAGAACGGGAGCTATTTATTAGTGATTTTTTCATGAACACAGTTGGTTTATTTGAATTTTCCTTTGAAATGAGCACATACGAGATGTGTTCAATAAATAATGGGGATTTTGTAATTTCGCGGGTTGTTCCGATTCACGCCTGTTAAGGTTTAAATAAGTGGAAACACAATGTAGTGAAATAGGAAACTATGTAATTTATTATAAAAGTCTACTTCTGCAAACTACACCAGGTACATATGTCCTGCCTATTCCGAGTCTTTCGTCAAACTGAATTCGCGTCTAGCGACTCGATCGTCGCTTCGGCTGCCGATCGTCATTTCGACCACCGATCATCTTTTTTGACCGCCGATCGTCACTTCGAGGTGACGCACACCACCACACACAACTCACAACATTGTAACAACGTTCTTGGATCCTGAGTTTTCATTTCAGGACTGTTTTATTTCAACAACGCCATTTTTTGTTGTTGCGTTGGTAAACATGTCTGAAAAGTCTCTGTACGTTTAGTCTATTGTCAGGTTTCAACAAGATTAAATTTGCAAATATCCGTTGCGAAACAATTCGTTATTTTTTTAACACACTTCGTGGATAATAGTACGTGTAATAACCTTTCAGCGCGGTGGCGTTCAGGCACTATCGACTTGCGCGGTTCATTCGTTCCAGCGCTTTCCGCGTAAGTCGAAAAGAATGTCGAGGACTTACTGTATCCTAATACTACAGTATTGTCCGCTTAAGTGTCGCATTTTTCCCCCGCTGGGGGACGTCACGAAATTATCCCCCTGCTGCGGGGTATTTCCCTCGAATGGCCAAGAAATTCGATTGCCGAAAGCTGTAACAGACGATACTAATGCAATGACAAAGTTTTGTTGTGTTCCATTATTTACGAGGCGGTGAGAGATAAGCTCGAGCAATTTCTGGGACACATAAACTGAGAAATAGTTGTGTGCCAGCGTGTCCTGCCCGAGTAAACGATCGGAACTTGTTATATTCCCTCATCATTCATTTTTACCACGCTTATATTATTAGCTTGCCATGTCGTTGTTGTAAACGAATTTTAAACCACTTCCGGATGAGCTAGAGCAGGGGTCGGCAAACTTCTTTTGGAAAGGGCCAGAACGTAAAATTTTTAGGCTAGGGATTTATTTTTTTCATGATCTTTAACCTCGCGGGTTTGATTAAAAACTCAGAATAGCTCAGAACTGGATGACAATGCAATATTAAAAACAAATTTAAAAAAAAAAACTGTGCGTCTAGGAGAAAAAAGATTTTAATATAAACAGAACTTGTAAATCATTACGGGCTGCGTCTTTTACGTTCTATCACATTTTTTTCATAAAACAAACGGTCTGAAAAAAGAAAAAGAAAATCGTAAATCGAGAAATGAGAAGACGCATCCTGCTTTCAAACCTGGAAACGCGAGTCTAGCCCCTTGAGTTCCTATTTTTATCAAATGAACTAATTGGAATTGGAATCACCGAAACCCGGAGAGCCAATTCGAGATTTGGTACTATGTATTACCTCCTCTCTCTGAGACAAACAGCAGTGTGTGTATACACTTTTACTCGTGACTGTTGTATGTACCGTGGCGTCAGAGTGTCAAGTGCGAAAAGACACTTACCCCGTAGACAGGGGCCGCACGCGTTCCCTCGACACCGTGCTCACGCGCAAACGCGTGCCCGAGCAGGCGAGTATTGTGTGTCACCCCGTATAGCCGAGATAATCGATGAATGATTATCCAATCGCGGCTAATGCGGAAACTATCCGTTTAATTACGTTTAGTGCCTCGAACCGAGGCTCCGAGGTGGGTGCGTTGCTCGAGGCCCGATACCAGCCCGCCGAAGTGTGCGCTCGTACGTATGCGTGTGGGTCTGTGGCAGCTACATAAACACGTCGGCGCTTGCGAGGGTAGTATGCGAACTCGAGAACCGAGGGGGAGAAACGACGGTCGCAAACAGCGACGGAAACCCCGACGGAACCTCGATGGAACCTCGACGGGGCCCTGCGCCGCGTTAGCTTTCCAAGCGAGAAACGAGAAAGGAGCCAGACGACGGCGACGACCGAACATTGCGGATCGGAGGAAATAGGGATGGCCACGAGCTGAGAAGGGGTGGGTCGCCAGAGTAGAGGTTCGGAAAGGGGTTGGCTGACTCGTAGCCGGAATTGAGCCGCGACCGCTTAACTCGCGTAATCAAGTGTTCGACAGCGATCCTCAAACCCGATTGTCTTTTAGCAATTACGATCGGGGAGGACTGGGAATTTTATACGTGCACTGCCGACCTCGGCGTCCCACCCGTTCCTAGAGGGTGTTCCTGCCAAGCGAATTTCGGCGACGAGACAATTTCGACTCTCTTTTTCTGCTGTACAGGGCGAACCGCGGAACGTGATCAGTTCAGATTACTATGTTCTTAGCGGGTCCCATGGAAATCGCCGACACTAATTTCCCCGACGCGGTTTTCACCGACAACAGATTTGACCGACAACGAATTTGATCCACAACGATTTGAGACAATTCTTTTTGATAACGCATAGCACAGATGAGAGGACTTTAAGACGATTATAGTACATTTTTTGACGACTCTTTGTTTCAGCAATCGTCAAGGTCACCATGAATTTTTTATAAGTGAACCTATAATATTTTACACCTATTCGATAAGCCAGGAGTGGTCAACCTTTTTTTAAAAGAAATAAAGGTATTTATCCGTGAAATCTCCGAAACTCTTTCACCTACAAAATAACTATTCCTGCCGTATTATAGTGCGACTTATACTAAAAAACATTCAACAATAAATTGTTTTCATATATTTTCAAATACAGCAAAGATAATGCGATATGTACTGGACCACCCTGTATAATCAGTGCAATACTTGATCAAATAATTTTCAATCGACTTGCTAATAACAAAGTAATCTAAACTGATCACATCTCGTGGCTCGCCCTGCACAGCTTCCCAGATGACCTCGATAGAACTGCTGGCCAATTGTCGTTTTCTGCTGCCCTTGTTCATTCCCGGAGGGTGGAAACAGCCCTTAAGCGAGCGATTCTTCTGTAACAGCGAGCAAGCACTTTTCACGAATTCTTCGGAGATGACAATACAGGGACTTATTTTGTGGTTTTCGGAATCCTCTGGAGCAGGGTTTGTGTCTGTGGAACCCACGACGAGAAAATGTTGTTGTTCATTTCACTTTTCAAGCTTAAATAAATTCGCTTTCTTTGTTTGACGACTTCGTCACAACGAACAAGAGCATATTTATTAATAGAAATACAGATGAAAGACTTTCAAGGGGCTCTATTTTTTGGTGAAACATACTGTTTTAAATTTTTAATCTACGATTTAATATACGATTGTTGTTTTTAAATGTTTAATGTATGTAGTGTTTGAAATGTTCAAACCTTTTGTATCAAACAAACAAGTGCTGTATTCACTTTCCATGCTAGAAGTGTCAACTCTCACTGAATAATGTATCAGTAATTATACATTTTTTACCCATATATCTGTGTGGATATGTGTGGTGAGAATGAGAAAGAAACACAATGAGTGTGAGACAAGAATGCATGAAGAGAATTTGATTGTGCGAAATAAAGAAATGATTGTGCATGAATAAAGAGATGAGTGTGCATGAATAAAGAAATGAGTGTGTACGAGGAGCGTCTGTATTGAAAATCTGTCTATGATTGATCACCTTCTGTGTTTTATAAACATTTATAATTCCACCCGTTGCTTGAACAATACCTTCATAGTTTTTTACTCAGCATACAATATTCTTTCGAACAGCACGGTAAAATATTATAATTAGACTTAGATGTCTATGCAATTTTCAATTTATCTAGACGAATTTTAAGAAGTGGGATGAAGTACAATCCAGTGGTAGTAGCCTTTAACTGTACCAAATTCTGTCGAACTTTATTTTCCACCCTTCTTTGAAAATTTCCAGAAGCTACAAATGCATAAAGATCCGCACAGTCTAATTATTACACAGCGGATTTTATGCATTTATGACAAAAATGAGTAGGTGTAATTTAAAACAGTAAAGTTATTAGAAAAATTTAAAAATGTGAGTCTACTATTTTCAACGTATTAAACATATTAAAAGCCAAAATACATTTATATTGCATTCCAGTTCGTTGCAACTTAGTTACAAAAATTTTTATTTTGCATAAAAATTCGCTGTAGGCTAATTATAATAAAACAACTCAAAATCTCCGTCATATTTTGGTAAAATAGTGTTACATCAGAAAGCTAATGGCCATACCGTGTATTCCACTAAATATCACACAACTAGTACGAATAGATGTCAACATTTCTAAACTAGCCAACTCCGCTTTACCAAGTTTCTTCGTTTGTTCATCGTTGGTGCGCGACGAGCCGCAAAAATCGGAATAGTTTTCTTTGTCGTCACGGTGTGAAGAAACTGCAATGTTCGCTCGCGACGCCTTTTAAGCCGTGCAGGTGTTGCCCGTTGGAACCAACAACGGACCGGTATCTCGGATCGCCGGGGCCGAGTGATTTATCTGGCAGAAATTACCGATAATTATTTCTGGTCCCGTGACGGCCTGTTTGAAGTGAAACGTCGCCCCGTTGACGTTGATTACACCACACGGGAACGTAACGCGAAGTCGAAGGCCGATCGAAGATACGCCGGCGAGGGTTGCTCGTTCCTTGATAATGCGCGTGGGTTACGTGTCACGAATACCGGGGGAATTTCGCGCTACCATCCGGCGATCTTCAACGATGGAATTAAGATTAATCCTTAAATGGCTGCCGGGGATTATTTAAGGCGTTCGGCTCGCCCGTGTAAATTCTGCCGGCTGTAATTACCGCTGTTTTACGGCCTACGAAACACCCGTGATCGCAATAAATATATTTCTCGACCATCGAGTACTTTATCGCCTTATTACCACTATCCGTTCGATGAACGAGCAATCGAGCCACCGAAAAATTATGATCACGTTGCCATTGATGTGTCCGTCTTGTTTATAGCGTAAATGCACCTATTACTGCGGGTGTACTTTTTACTGCGATACTTTTTTCCAATGAGATTAAAATACGTAGAAATAAATATTATATTTTGACCTGAATAAATCTGTACAATTCAATGTGAATGCATTCTCGTTGGTGAGGCAAAATTATCAAAAACGTTCTCATATTTTTATTAAAACATCCTTCGTAAAAGCTAAAAATATATAAGACTACGTAGTTAAAAACATTAGTGCCATTTAAAAATGGCAACAATCAGGACATTTTTTTTATACACCATATTTGCTTCCTCTAACAGTACAACTTTTCCCTGTTTCCCAATTTAAGAAAATCAAGGTGACCTTCTCCTCACCTTGGAGTGTCCATCGGAAAAAATGGAAATCCTACCACACGATGTGCCCCTCGGTACTGAACAACTTTTATCTCAAACATTTTTGCGTATAATCAATATTTTTGGAGATATTCGTCTGTAACGTTTCATAATGTTCACCCTGTATTTTTACGAAGTGGTGTCAATACAATATTTTCGAATTTTCTTCGTCTACCCCGACGTGGTAATAAATCCACGATTTTAAACTCTGCGTTCTCATCGTATTGCGATTACCTTCATCAAAATTCGCAATTTCGGACATTATTAATAATGCGAAATGTTGTTTATGACAGCTAACTTTAAGTTGTACAAGTTACTACAGTCAACAAAAAACAATTGACAACGGACTTAGGCCACTTTCAAAATGAACGGCTCATTTACTGTATCCAAGTGAAATTTTCTTTCTCGAGAAACTCGGTAGCCGAAACTTTTGAATGGTAGTGTAGTCGCGCGCGCAAACACGCATCGGATGACGCCGACACGCAAGTGCATGCACACGCGAATCCTGCGGGCTCCTCTGATCGCGAATGCGTGCTTATTTCATGAATCTTTGTGCGAGCGTGTCCCCGTCGGAGGCGTTTCGTGTCTGATTGAAACGTCCAATTCGAAGATACTTGCGTGGCGATCGAGAAAACTGCGTCTAGATAATGAGCGGGAAGATTAAGTGTCTCATCGGTCGAGAGGGTAATTTAGGTTTGGCAATGGTGTCGGGGGGTTCTTCGACGAATGTTTTCCTTTAACCGACGAGATCTGTAATTTCAGGGTTTGCAAAATTGCAGGGCCGGCGCGGCGTTACGGGGCACCGTGGGACTGCGTTCCAAAGGCTGTCGTGCCGTGGATGCTGCACTTAAAGTTTTAGGCGCCATAGTATCGCAGTACTATCGCCTAAGTAGTTCGAAGGAATTGGTTACATCACCGCAATGATTTCTGTCACAATTTACATATTATATTACATGATTGCGGAAGTTTGTGCTCAATAAAAAACAAAAAGAAAATTAAAACGATTTAGAAAAAACGCACTAAAAAGTATGAAATAATTTCCATTTAATTTTTATGTGGATACACACGAACTTAAATACAATACAATCTTTTTGGAGGCGGCGCAAAATTTGAAAATCCCATTGAAAAGTCCACCATATTCCAATGAAATCATAATCAGCAACATCTGTCGTTTTGGAAATTTTCAATTTTGCGCCGCCTCCGAAAAGATTGTATTGTATTTAAGTTCGTGTGTATTCACATAAATTAAATGAAAATTATTTCATTTTTTTTTAATGCATTCTTTTAGTGCGTTTCGAAGACGGTTTAATTTTCTTTTATAAAATTTTTTTATTTCACACTTTTTAGCGGAACGAGCAGAATTTCTGGAACACTGTAGGATGGTTTTTTGGTCTTATTGGTTATTTGCAATAAAAATTTCGTCGTGATTGGAAATAATTCATTTTTCGCAAATAAAATCGTAAGGAATAAAAAAATGCAACATTTTTTTCACGGGACCACCCGGAGAGATACTCTACAAGATGCAAAAGGTTTCGTTCCGATTGGTCCATCCATCTCGGCGTAATCGGTGAACATACAAAGAAAAAAAGCGAAAAAAAGGCACATACAGATCGAATTGAGTAACCTCCTTCTTTTTCGAAGTCGGTTAAAAACCACAAACAGTTACGTTTTAAAATAACAGATTTGTTGATCGATTATTCAGGGTGTCCCATTTTAAATTCCTAGACCAGCTATCACGGTAATTATGAATGATATGGAAAAATATTTCAAGCAGAAGTTGTAAGGTTTCGTGGAGGACACATTAGCCTGTCACTTGCAATTTGCAGTCAAGTTGCAATTTTCCTAGACACACTTTAAGAAAGTGTTTAGCATTCTAAGAAAGTTTGTAGATCTCTGAAATAAATAAAAATCGTACTAAATTCTATCGAACGCTATATTCTAGAATTTTATGAAAATGTTCAAAAGCCATAAATAGTTATGCATGAAGTATTATTATAACTAAATACGCTCTCCCATTGCAGCTATTCTTGATTGAGTTAATGTTTTGATTATGATATATAATAAGAGAAACTGAAATGGCAAATTGCTGGGAATATGAGATTGTGAAATACGAGATTAGCGAATTGTGGATTCAGTGCCTATCATGCCACTTATGAGCTCGTCATGATTGTGCGGATTTAGAAAGCTACAGTTTATGTATACGATTATAAGTAAAATAAATTATTCGCTTAATCACTGTTGTTTTATTATATTTATGTTCTCTTGTGCTTATCCATCATTATTTATACATCATTATTATTAGACTGCGTATCTTTATGCAATTGCGGCTTTTGAAGATTTTCAAAAAATGCTAGGATATGAGAATTGCCAGAATTTAGTACGATTTTAATTTATTTCAGATCTAAAAAGGCTACTCTACCACTGAAAACAAGATTTTATTTGATACCACTTTCTTAAAATTCGTCTAATAAAATTGAAAGTTGCATAAACATCCGCAGTCTAATCATTATTCATGCTTTAACATGGTTTTATAATTTTGTTCCTTCCAAAATTAATACTGTATTATACGTATTACTACCCGTATTTCCACTAATTCAAAGCCTTTATTTATAAAACGCATAAAAATCAAAAGTCTAGTAGGCAAGGTGAATTCCGAAAAATACATAGCCATGCACGATGGGGTGTTAATACCATTTTTAGAAGATGTATTAGTTGGAGAAAACGAATTTATATTTCAGCAGGATAGCGGTCCACGAGGTTCACGTGACTCCTTCGGAGCACGAAACATTCGTATATGTAATGAAATGGTCAGCATGTAGCCCTGACATGCACCCAATAGAGAATTTATGGGCTGTACTGGTAAGAAAAGTTTCTGCCAATGGTCGTCGGTTCGCCAATATAGACGGTTTAAAAGAAGAAATTAAACGTTGCTGGAAAGAAGTTTCTAATACCACTATTACCGATCTTGTAAATTCAAGGACTAATCGAATTTTCGCTTTAACCCAGCGGTTTCCAACCGGGGAGGCACGCACCTCAGGGGAGGCGCCACAATTTTTAATAAAAAATTAATGTTCATACCATAATATCTACAAATAAAGAAACTTCATATCGTAACGTAACAGTACAAATTCAGTGAAGTAATGTTTATTTTAATTTTTCTTACATTTTTATACATTCATTTAAGTCCTATTAAAAAATAATCCGCAGCAGAAGATTTTAAAAATGGTCGAGAAAGAGTTACGAGTGGCGCTCTCCACATTGCCCCCAAGATTTGATAAACTTTGTGCCAATAAACAACAACAACACTTCCACTAAATTTTGATGCATTACAGATGTAGTTAAATTAGTAATTTAATATAAATATAAATATGCATGTTCGTATTGTTATACCAAAACCTTGTTATTATACTGTTAATTGCAGCTTTCAGTATTTTCCGTTTTAAGGTAAAACGTGTCTATATTATTATATCGATTAAAAGATAGGGGGAGGCGCGGAGAAAAAAATTTTTTTTAGGGAGGCATAATAGCATAAAGCTTGGAAACCGCTGCTTTAATCCAAAGCAATGGCGACCACACAAAATATTAAATTTGTAATGTTCATTGTATTTTTAATTTTAAATTGTTGCATGTGCGTTTAAACGAATTTCGCACGTAAAATATGGTTTTGTTTGTGAAAATTCTTACATAAATGTTTTGGTAAGTATATATGTACAAATATTATAGTACACAAATATGTTTACAATCCTCAGTTATTGTTAAACGTTTCTTATTAAAATTTTGAACCTTTAGCTCCAAAATCCTTATTTTTGTGTGTACGTTTAAACGAATTTCGCATACTGTAGTAGCCTCGATTGTGTCAGAATGTGCGTTCAAATTCGACAACGTAGCAGCTGATACTAATGATTCTGGAATTATTGAACGCGATACGTCTGAGGTCTGGGTTAGGGGCTAATGTGTCTTGGCAGCAACGATTACAGGGTCATGCCGGATCCGATAGTGGCGACGCTTCTGTACCCGTTTCCGATAACGACGGTCAAAGGCTCTTCAACGCCAAAATCACCGTGAGTCTGCAGCAGAATTACTGGGGTTATCAGACGCGATAACATTTTCTTTACCGCGGAATCGTGTTGCGATACTGTATCGGTGTAAAAAATGTTTACTGTTTACGTCGCGTATCTGCTAACAGGACCTCCAACACTCTTGGCATTTCCGATTATTTGCGGGGGATTACCGAGCAAAAAGGAACAACTCAGTGCTCACGTAACCCGCATCAGTTGTAGGAAACAAATATCTTATGTGGCTACCAACTGACTTCACAGTTTCAATCGCAAAATAATATTTTCATTATATGAGCCGTTTATTTTGAAAGTGGCCAAAGTCCATTTGTCAGTTGTTTGATGTTAAGGTAGTAGCTTTTACCGAATGACAGAGATTTTGGCGTCGTAGAAATGTCATTAAAGAAAAATAATTTACTGTTTGCCCCCCAAGATTATTATAATGTTATCGAGAAGTGTCGGAAACTTTATTTTAAATGAAATGAAAGAAGAGGATATCATATCAACAATGTTTTTGGATGCAATTTTTAAAAGGGTAAATTATTCTAACGGAGAAACAATAAATTGGTTAAAAATATGCTGGATGCGTTTTTTGAGAAATGAACCATATAACATTTTCTATAAGATATCAATGGATGAGAATGCAGAGTTTAAAATACGATTATTATATGACATTATAAAATTCGAATATATTCGAAAATATTGTATTGACACCACTTTATAAAAATATAAGACAAATTACAACAGCGAAATGGACTTACTACGCTATACAGAGTGTCTCAGCTGAAGGAGGTTTTTTAATTAACTTTTACCTTACCAAAAATTTCGGCCTCGTCTTTGTTAAGGAATTACTAACAAAAAACACGGACTAATCAGAGCGCGCCTACAGCAGACGGATTCCGCTAAGCGTGGCGTCGACCGATCCGGTTAAAGTTATAAAATTAAAAATTCTCAACGGGAGAGCACAGTAGCAGTGGAAACTAAGATCGGGCAACTATAACGACCAACAATCGAGCTATTCTGTGAGAAAAGTAACGGACCACAAATAAACGAATCCAGAGCTTAAGATACTATGCCGGAATGTGCTCGAAATGTCGGAAGACCCAGTTAGATCATTTTCACAGGGAATTACAAGTTCGTAATTTCGGCTGGTTGGTAGTTACAGTGCGAAATCAGGCCGATCCTAAAATTGTTCCTCGAAGTAATGTGCGCGTGTTATGAAGCGTCCCAAATACACGGTGTTTCGTCCCAATTCGCGGCGTTCTCCTCGCAAAAAAAAAAAAAAGATTAGAGAAACGTTCCCAGGGGCGAATCCGAAACGACTCGGCTCCCTTCGTTCACCGAATCGATGTTCCCGTCGCGTGCAGGAACCCGAAGCATCCAAAGAGCAAATCGTCGTTAGGAGCGGGCCGATACTCCTTTCCCGATCGTCACGAGAAGTCGAATTAATTAGAGAGTCCCCCCACCAACAGACAGCACCGTCCCCCTTACATAATTCACGACGCGGCCATCGTGAGCCGTGCTTTTGCATAACCTGGCCCGACCGTTCTTCCCTGGGGGTGTTCGACCGACAATCCATGGCAAGACCGTTTTTCGCACGCAACTACATTGCCCCACAAAAGTTTCGGACCCCCCGTTCCATGGTCTTTCGAACTGCCCGACTTTTAATCTTCCTCCCTATCGAACAAAACCGAATGCTCGAGCGCTTCTCCGTTACGCTATACACGTTTCAGACGACGTTTTTCACAATCGTTTTCATAATTGAGTTAACCCGATCTCTGGTTGTTCTTACACAATGCAGTATGTATCTTGTCTTGTCCGTTGTTTGTTGGATTCGATTAAATTGCGATTAAAATGTGATTGTAAAATTCGATTTAAATTGCGAGCATTTGAAAGATCTTCGTAAGGTCTCACACAGACCTACGTCCCCCTTCAAATACGATAACTTTCTCCCGAAACATTTTTTGTATCTGTATAAATAAAAGAATTATTAGGGGTGGCAGTGTTAAATGAGACACTCTGTGTATTAAGCACTATGTATACCAACAATGTGGAAGTCTTCAACAATATTTTAGTTACGGGTATGAAATAACTAATGAAACCTATTACAACGTCAATGTTAAATAAATTAAATGAGCATCGAATAATATTTACTTACCTGACACCCAACTAAGCCTCCGTTAAAGACACACCGCGCACTACCGCGGACGACAGAGTATCTTTATCCACTTTTATAACAAAAACAACTGAAAACGAATCGCGCGTTCTCCTCCTTTTTTTTTTTATAAATAAAACAACATACCCGGAGAAGTTTCAGCCCCGATCTCCCCTATGTAAAGAGGAAGATTCAACGAATATTTGCATACTTCTTCTCGCGTATAATTGAATCGGACAAAAATTGGAGAACTGAGAAATTGGAGAACGTATCAACCTGCCCCGGTCTACCCTACTGTATTTTTAATTCGTTTTACAAGCCAGCAGCGTTCTTATCTCGCCGCCTATCCAATTTAATAAAGTAACCACACTTGCACCTCGCGAGCGATACGAAAGCTCCGCGCGGAAAGTGGGTAAACTGATTGGCCGCGCGGGAAAGTGTGGCGCAGTCGATATCGCGGGGCGCCATAGAAATGAAGTGGAAAAGCCGTAATATCGAAACAACCTGCTCGAGGTATATGTAGGGAGCAAACAAACCGCACGAGGTCGATTCTTTTTCCCCGGTGCTGTTCTCGGCCGTTTTTGTTTGCCTTTTTCCCGGGGGAGCGGTGCCTTTTCCACGGCGCGGCGGGGCGAGGCGGGGCGGTGCTACACGGCGAAACGTTTTCGCGTGAGAAAATGCTCGAGGGCTCGTAAGGAGCGTAGACCGGTCGGTAGTGGTGGAACGAAGTCGATCGGAAACGTCGAAAGGTTATCATCTTCCTCTTTCCTGCTTTTCTCCGTCGTTCGTTTCTCTTCTGCTTGCGTCGCTTTTTTTCCATTCCCCCCCCCCCACACCCCTGATCGAGCGACCCGTTCCTTCTGTTTTTATTTCGCCGGCTTAAAACTCGAAACGACCGCTCTCCTGCTGCGGACCGATTTCACTTAATTTGGGAGGAGTGTAGCAAGTTTCGCGGAAACGGGCAACCAGACAGAGCCGGGTAGCAGACGGTGCCCGCCGGAGCCCCGGAGAGAAACAACGAGGGAAGATCAACTTCGAAATCCTCCGTGTCCCGGTGCTGCTGGTCGCCTCGGGAGGCTTCTCGGGAAATAATTACGCGGCTAATCGCGTGAATTAATTTTTTCCTCGTGCGCTTGGATTTCGTGGGCGTCCCGGCCAAAATCCCGACCACGGCTCTGTCGGTTTCCGTAAGAGTCTTGCGATAGGTTAAAACTAGGTCTCTTCGTAAGCTAAGTTGCAGGCTAATGCTTTTATAGCAGTATAATTGATGCCAAACTGGGTCCAACTAAATACTGGTGTAAAACCAGATACGTATGTACTGGGTGTCCCAAAAATGCCTCGACTTTCTAAAAATGTCCTTGTAGCAGACGAGGGTAGTGTAGGGGCTGCCAGATTTGTCGCACAAGGGTTTTGCCCGGAAATGGGAGGGTCCTGAGACCATTTGAAGCAACATTCTCCTTTGCAAATGTGTTATCCGCGGCTTTGTTTACGAGTTATTAACGAAAAACACGTATATAATACAAATATATATAAATAAGAAGAAATATAAAGTGATTTTCCATACCAGAAAAAAATTCTTAATATTTGCCGTTTAAATCAAAATTTTATCGTATTTCTGTTTCCCATTTATGTGGTCCACCCTGTATAATGCGTTCAGAAGCAAACACGTGATTAATCTGCTAGTAGAAAAAAGAGTTATATAATATAAATAAAACATTTATGTTTTTCATATAAAATAAATAATTACCTTTTTCGTTATCGTCTTAAACTATTGTCCGCGATTGTAAATAACCAACTAGAGCCGAATGAAATTTTCTCATCGGCTATGCAGATATTCGTCGCTTGACATTGTCAAATATCCACGGCGGTGTTCGAGATTCAATCGAATTCCAGCAAGAAGCGAACGTTAACAAGTCAATAAGCTCCTTCCACAGGGAACGATCACGTAAATAGACGGGGATGGTGGCATTGACTGACGTCACTAAGTTAATTGATTCGAAACATGACCATAGTCTGCGCCTTCCACTCAAAGGAAGGGCGTACAATAGAGGGGATAAATCATTCCTCGAAACGCCGGGAATAATTGGAGCGTGAGACGGTAATGGAATTCGAAAAGAATTCATTATAACGCCTGAGCCACCCTCCGAAGCCCTTTCCATCCCCCTAACCCACAACTTCTTACCCTTCCCCGTTTGACAATCACGCAATAATCTCCTACTGTCCATTTAAATTCAATTCGTTACTATTTATCACGTTTCTGCAAAAGTTTCAGTCGTTTTTCTTAATTTCCTTTTATTCTCTCCGCAAAAATTCGTGCCAGGTTTTAAAAAACCCCGAGACCTTTTTTAGAGGACCGAAAACGTCGGGAGACAATTGTAGAAAATAGTGGTGACTATATAATTCGTTAAGAAAATCGTTATTCTAAATCCGCTTATGTTTTTCATTTTCAAATCGGACACGAATTTTTTCAATCATCCAATGTGTTGAAGATAATAAAGTTGGACACATCGATAGAAAACAAACAGTTGCACAAGAACCCTCTTAAGGAAGATTAGAACCATTATAAATCAAACTAGAACAACGAATAGAAACTAAATTGGATGTTATTAGACATCTTCAGTTTTGAAAATTTCCCAACAATTTTGAAACTCATCTACTATAATCAATTTACATAAATTTTCCTATAAAGATCCGCAGTCTAATCATAACTCTATATGTATAAGATTATAAGTAACTTATATTAGTTACTTTAATAACCTAATTTTCATGTGAAATTATTGATAACTTTATTTGAACAAAAACAGCTACGTTTTAATTTGTGATATTTTCAACGTTAACCTTATATTAATCAATTGGTTAACTGGTTACGATAAGAAATATTAACAGCAGATTTATGGAACTGTGCAATCTGAAAATACATTGACTTATACTTCATTACGAGAAATGCATTAATTCAAGGATCAATTTACCTCGTTATCAGTTTGTTAAAACACCGTGTTGAATATTTTTCCGAGCGTGAACTTTACGCTCTTGATGTAAATGTATCCGATAGTAATTTAATAAAATAAAACAGCTCTCTATCCCTTCTCTCGAAAAAGTTAAATATTCTCTCCTCACGGTAGATCATTTCCTCGGAATTCGTGTCGCGATTTTAGGTAGCAGAGTATGATATTCCACTGTCTGTTCACAAAATTAAGGACAGAGAATATGATAGTGCTATGATTACTACAAGGTTGAAGTAGCTCGATTACGGGAAGGGGATACAGCGTTCTCGTCGTTTCATGCGCTTCATAGTAGTTACAATATTAACCGTTGTTGCCAAACTCTGGATTCTGTGCGTGCAAATAGCTTGCACCAGTCCGAAACAGAATGAAAACAAAATATTAGCACATTTGCTATTTTCTGCAGCAGAAGGCCGAATTAAGCTTACCATACGACGCAACCACAATGTCGGTATGTACAACAACTTCACGAACGAATTGCCGGCATAGAACCGCGTCGAAATGATCACGGGTAAAACCACGGAAGCGACAAGTATGACAACCGGGGGAACGATGAATCGCCGAATTTTTTTCGCGACGTAATCACGCGAGGCGCATTTCCATTCGATCGAATTATGCTTGTCCCTCTCGGCACGTCCGCGTCGAACGGGATTGAGAACGGCCGAAAAGAGAGGACGGAAATCACGATCGCCGACAATCGAATCGAGCGGAACGGTTTCGTTATAAAAGGAAATATTATCGTCGCCCATTATCGATAATTACTGTCGGCTCACTTATGGGACGGGGCTTTAAAATGAGACTGACATTTATTAAATGGAATCGCGGGCCCGCCGCAGAGCGGTTGCGACCGGCCGATCGATTACAGCTCTGTAATGAACGAGCGCGAAACGGTCGCTCGAATGTATCGAAAGATCGGCAGCACGTGCGCGTTTAGCGTAGCCGGTCGAACTGCTTCCAAATGTCCACGTTTTTTTCGAACCAGAAAGCAAAATATCTTCGCCCGACTTGAGTTGGAGCCAGTGGCGCTCACCGCTAGAACGTCGGGCGAAGATATTTTCCTCTTTCTGGTTCGAAGAAAGCATCGACGTTCCAAACTTAATAGGGTGGTTTCTCAAGATAAAAGTCTGCTCTATCGCGTGGTATAGTCCGATTTTTCGCTGGACCCTTATTTTTTGAGATAAATTAAAAAATATCGTCAAAAATTGGTACGAAAGTGGTGTCTCTCCGTCTTTAATGTTTGTTTAAACATGTTTAAACAATCATAATGTATTAATATACGATATCATTGTATTCGGGAAAGTCTAAGGAATCTTTTGCTGTGAAGATCAATTCAATATCTTTTATAATAACATCACAATATTTGTTCAAAGTTGAAAAATATTTCTTTTTTTTAAACTCCATTCTCTCAAAAACTGTACGTATAGGACAAAAATTAAGGACATCTTCGGAATCGGCGCGAAAAACTCTATAAAAAACGCACAGTGAGTATCGAAATACTTTTCGGCTGTCGGACAGTGTTATCGCTTAACAAAATAAAATTACCTTCATCGATAATTGTAACTGCTAACGGAAATAAATTCCGGTTTGTTATGTTGGTTATTATCAAAAATCATTTTCTTAGGTTTAAATATCGTATCAGCCTCGAAAATTTGAAGTCGCTAACCCCTCATTTAACCCTCATTCGTCCCTCATGTCAATTCGACACAGTTTTGGATTTGTTAAGGTTAAGTTAGAATAAGTGAGGACTTCTTAAATTTAGGTTAAGAGTTAAGGGTAATACGAGGGTAAACGCCTTAAACTTTATAATTTTTTTTCTCCGTTGTTAATTAAGATATTAAGATGAAAAAAAACGACAATACTCGAACTTGCCTGCTGCATTTCATATAATTTTTTCACAATCTTGAGGAAATTATGGAGGATAGAAAAAAAATGAAAAGGAGTGTCTCAAAAATGTTTTAGTTATCTAGGTGTCTTTATGAAATTAGGTAATGATAATATGAAAAATTAATATTTTTTGATCATTTTATTTTTAAGAAAATTTCTTCGAGATTTATTAGGTAATTAGCATTCTTTTTCACTCAATGACTTCTTCCAAAAATATTTTAAAAATGTTATTTTGCACCTTTGGGATTCACTGTAGCGATACCGAGAGCTTTTCGCGAATATTTCGAAAACTAAACGACACCGTCGCTAATACGCGAAGCGAAAAGTGGTTTAAAATATAGATTTTAACAACATATTTAAAAATCATCGAAATCGAAGGGTAGGCAGCTGTTTTGCAGTTTCACCGTATCGCACATTTGCGGGCCGACTCGTCCGGAAACCGTTGTTATCCCAGTTCTAATTCGATTCTCGGTGAAATTATTGCCGGACGACGGTCGGCGCGGCGTGTTGCGGCCAGCAACCGTGCTCGCTTTTATACGACTGTCTCAGCCAACGCGTTCGCGAAACAATCGCACGTTTTCATCCTCGGCTAAACATACTTAAAACCAGCGCCGCGCATCGCACGACGTAACCAAAATGTTTGCATGACGGAAAACGGCACGTGTACCCGGCGCAAATAAGTTGAAAATATCTGCCCTGGAATTTTCTGTGAATGGGGATGATAATAAACTTTGTATATTTCCAAAAAGCCCACAGAACCGAAGCAATTGAATCGTTGTAATCAAAATTGCAGAGTTAAAATCACAGGAATTACTTCTTGAACTGTTTTGGATCGTGCAAATGCCAATGACGCACAGTGTTTTTAGCACTGTTTGGAAGATTAAGGGTAGAACAATGTAGGTCGTTTGATTTGTCATGAAATTAGTCCAAAATATATATTGATTTTAAAAAATTAAAGGTGACCTTGAGTTTTTCGTAGGATAAACATTTTTGAAAACATTTTTTCGTCTCATTGTCGGAACTGTCTGAAAAATCATGTTCAGTTTTAAAATAAACAGTAATCCATAATCCGGTATTCATATAAAATGTTGATTTTTAAAAAATGCTGGTACAATTTTTAATGAATCTTATGAATATATATAATCGTTTTTTAAGGTGATTGACATTTAGAAGGCAATATACATTTTATCATTTCTGAAGAAGGACGTAGGTGGAAATGATTCTTGCGGAATCATATAAAGAAAACTATGCTGAAAATATTTCAATTTGAAAAGATGCGGAACTATTTGGAACTGCAAAGATATTCCACGTGAAAGGGAAATAACTTCGACAACTTTCATTAGTGCATCAAGAATCACTTAATTAATAAACGACGAACTGTAATTCTAAATTTGAGCTATGCATTTTCAAGGTAAAACAATGCTCTTCATCTCAAAAAATGAATTTTTTAGAAATATTAAATAGGTTCGGCAGGGTTCACAAAAGAAAATTAGTAATTTTTTCGATCGAAAATCATATTCACACGAAGTTCATTTTTATAAATGCTTGTTCTAATTATAATTTGTCATAAATTTCATTAATATCGACGTTTTCGGCATTGCTAAACATTTATAATCAAATGCTAAACATTTACGATCAAATCATTTTTTATGACGTTTTTTTGTGACGTTCGGATTAAACTTTAAACAACCGCATTCTGAACAAAATTAATTTTTAAACATGCCAGAAGACCTGTGCTGCTTTGATTTTATTGAATTTTTATGGTTGCTAAGTGGGAGATCGACGTATTAACCCTTTGCACTTCTCTGTAGAGTGTAACTCGACACCAGAGAAGGAAAAATGTTAATAAAACAGGTTTTTTTATATGTATTTAACACAACATTGTTTAAAATAAGTAGCAGTCAGAGAACTGTCCTTTGAAATAAATTTCAAATAAAACGCTTGAAATAGTAGGGTGTTGTTGGCAATCAAATCGAAAAATAATTTGTAGTGCAAAGGGTTAATATGTTTGTCAATTTACGGGCAACGTTATTTGTTCTTCGCTGGCACGAAGGATGTATAATTTGAAGATAACATCGTTGTAGGATGATACGCGAGCGATGTTTGAAGGAAAGTAGAAACGGTGAGTAGTGGACAGACAACTTGTAAGAATTACTTTATTGGCTGTGAATAGATTAATAGGCTTGTCTGTTTTCTAATTGCAGTTAATAACGAGGAACGATATTTAATCCTTTTCTATTTAGTTTTGTTAATATCCTTGTCTATTTCCAGGCATGCCATCATCGGCTACGTTATCTTTTTAAAGTACAGTAGGAGGAATTTATAATTTGAAGATAACATCGCGCGTTGTAGGCTGGTACGCAAGCGATATTTACAGACAAGTAGAAAGGTGAGTAGTGGACAGACAGCTTGTGCACGAGCTATTTTATCGGTTCTGAATAAATGAATACGCTTTATAGGTTTTGTAGTTGCATCTCTTTAAACTGAATTCGGAATAATTTATCATTTCAAGATAATATCGTTGTAGAATGGTACGCAAGCGATGTTTCCAAACAAGTAGAAAAGGCGGTTAGTGGCCAGGCAGCTTGTAAGAATTGCTTTATTGCTACTGAATAAATTAATGTGCATATAAGGCTCGTTAATGCAACATTAAAATGTTTGTCATTACAACGTACCGTTTTCATCAGATCATCGAGTCCTTCGCATGCCAAATCGGTTAACACTGACCGTACCGAACATAGAATGTGACTAGTGGACGTTATTTTATAAAATTACAAGCCCAAATCACAACAATCAGGTAATGCGATCACTAGACTGCGGATTTCATGCATTTGTAGCAAAATCGAGTAGGTGCATATTAAGACAGTAGAGAGATTAAAATAATTTGAATACACCAATGTAAGAATCAAATGTCTGTCCGACTCCTGTCCCTTGTGACAGCAGCAGCCATCATCCATTTTGCATGAAGATTCGCAGTCTAGTGATTAGTTTAAACATTAGTATCAAAAACACAGCTAATAGCAACATCGTTGCAACACCAAGGACATCGTCTGTCCTTCTTTTAGAAAGTTTCTTAAGGGAGGTATAGGACAATAGGACAATTTTCGAACGATTACCCATCGACACTGCGTACCAATCTGCAGGAAAAACTAAACATGTGATTGCCATAAATCTTACAGCGGTCCTTCTCGTATTCTGTTTTTCGTCTAACCGTCCTGTCGTTTTCGTAAACAGCGTGCGTTTCGAATTTCGACGCGCATAATGCCCTTCCTAAATTCTTCAGAAAAACCTTGCGGGAAATCAGTGTCGTTCGTGTCGCGGAAGCGAGAACATCTCGAAAGACGTATCATTACAAAAGCTAACAGTTGCTGTTAGCTGTGTTTTTGATACCAGTGTTTAAACTAATCACTAGACTGCGAATCTTCATGCAAATTGGAAGTTGGCTGCTGCTGTTACAAGGGACAGGAGTCAGACAGACATTTGATTCTTACAGATATCATTTTAACAAGTTGAAAATAATACATTGGTGTTTTGAAATTATTTTAATCTCTCCACTGTCTTAAATGCACCTACTCATTTTTGCTACAAATGCATGAAATCCGCAGTCTAGTGATCGCGTTACCTGATTGTTGTGATTTGTGCAGCATTACAAGGGATATGGAAATTGTTATTAGTGCATAATTATGTGTTGACAAATGTGAACAGTGATCGTGAGTGTGGAAAAATTTCAAGGCATCTGTGTGAAACAAACATACGAATTATTTATCGATTCGAAACTGGAAGTGACATTCTGGATCGTCGACTTGACCGCGCATCCTTTAACTTATCACCAGCTGTGCAGTTCGTCGACCTGGCCGTACGTCCCTTGGCTTTCGGTACTGTCGTATACCTGAAGACATCTGTGCAGTTCGTCACCGAGTGACCCAGCGACACACATTTCGAAGCAGCGAATGGATTTACGGCTGAATACGTGAGTTTTTAATTCAATCAGTTTCTGCTTCTTCTCTTTTTTTACGATTATCTCGTAGACTAAAGCCGACCGCCAAAAAGTCTAAAGAGAAACGTTGTTCAGAATAACGGTCTTGACAACATATCCAAAGCTCATCGAAATCGGAGGAGATTTACGTAATCGAGAAACTTTTGTTCGTTGCGACTTCACGGCGCACCACCGACACGCGCTTGCCGGCGCGGCGAGCGAGGGCGCGCTCTGATTGGTCCGTGTTTTTCGCTAATAACTCCTAAACAAAGCCGCGGCGGCCATGATTGTTAAGGAAAATGTCGCTTAGAATGGCGTCAGGAACCACCCATTTTCGGCTGTTGAAGGAATTTTTGGACACCCTGTATGTCACAGCACAGAGCCGAGAATCGGCTTAGATTGGGACTTTACTGTATATAGGGTTGACTGTTAACGTACACACATGCATGCATACGCCATTTGTGCTTCAACACACACTCTACACGTAGCAATCACTGTGACGAACTTTAATCCTTCAGTGTTGGTTTCATTGATTAAATTATTTCGACGATCATCGTTTCCAACACTGCCGATAATAGTTGCACAATTACTTTGCCACTTTGATGTAACCAAACACACCCTGTTCTCTCCGCCCCTAGTAGTAGTAGTATTTCACACTGGCACGCCACCGAAAATGGCAATAAAGCAAGAAGACCGCAGCGTGACACGTTCGTGTGATGTCTTACGCGGCGAGATATCCGGCGGACGTTCCGGATTAATGAAAAGCACACGATCCGGCCGCAAATATGAAAATCACATCGAGCCGTTTATTACAGGCGGCGGTCGGGGGTGGACGGGTGGGGCAGTGGATATTTATTAAAATCCCGAAAATGCGTCGGACGTGATGGATTTACCGTTCCAATCAACGGGGTAGAGGCCGAGTATAACGAGCGCGCGTCATTTGTTTCTAATATTATTCTTCCATTCCGCCAGGGGACCGGGCGGACGTTAATAACGCGCGCAACCGTATCGGAACGTCAGGAGACAATAATTGCCATCGGGGAACGGCCCGACAGAGATAGGGCGACAACGAGGGACGGGGGAACAGTGTCGGCGGACGATGCGCCCGCGCGCGCGTGCGCTTTTCGAAATGGATCGGCCAATTACTCCCGCCGTTCTTGTCTCTCGTTTTTCCCGGCCGTTGTTTTCCTTTCATTTCCATTTCGAAAGCTCGTCCCCGTCGCCCCTGTCCGGCCTGCCGGTCCCCGTCGTTCCACGGGTCGCGTGTTCGCTCTTTTAACGCGCCATTCGGAACGTCCACGTGCTGGTAATTGGAAATTTCGCGCGTCTGACCCAGTTCACGTGGCCGCCACCGCGGGTTTAATCCCCGCGTCGCGCACAAAATCACACGGAGGAAAAAACCGGAAACGTCAGTTGACCGGGACCGATCGAAGCGATTTTACAGGAGCAATTTGTACTCGTGCTCCATCCACCCTCCAGCCCTTTCTCCCCCATACTCCCGCCCCATCCTCTACAGGGAAAACTATATTTAAAAGTCATTAGAGCACGATGCGGCTCTCTCTCTCTCTCTCTGCGCCCCCGCCCTCGGTGCTCCATTAAAAATTCCGCGAACGATCCGCGAGCCGCAAACGAGGTTTTTTTTACAGAGGACCGCGCGATTAGCTTATGTCGGAATATACGGCGCGCCGGTGGAATTGACGAGGTCTCTTCTACGGTCCGGGTAAAATATGAAGGGTTTCATATGTTTGAATGCAGGGTGTTCCGTTTATAGACAAACAAAAATGTTTCGGATAAAAGCATAACATATTAAAATTTCATCGAAAGCGGAGTACGCAGACCCTTTCTCAATAATTACCAAATTATGGACTCAAAAAATGTTTTTTCACTACTTTTTCAGTCCCATAAAAGTTATTAACATTTTCGACCGAGAAAGTGTAATGTCCCCTTAATAACTCCATAACAAAGCCCCTGAGAACATTCTGGTAAAAGAAAAAGTTACTTGAAATGACCTGAGGCATCGCCGCTTTCAAGGAAGTACATAAATTTTGGGACACTCTGTACATGAAACGTCCTATTATTTTGCCCGTTACCGTGTTTTCCCCGTGCTGCAGGTCTGCTTCTAATCGGGCACAAATCGCGCGCATGTTTTGCTAATGGTAAATATTTTTCCAACAGATGTTTTCGAGCACGCTCGATTGCGGAAAACACGTCCTTTTTTCCGGGGATCGCGGATCGTTCAATGCGGCCACTGTACGCTGTAGTTTTTCGTAATTTCAATTCCGCGTGACGATTTTGGCTGTCCGTGTCTCCACGAGCGTCCATAGATAACGATAATTGCACGATAATTGCTATCGTTCACTCTTGGAACCCGTACGAGCAGTCACCAGTCACGTGCGCGATTATATGTATACACGGCGAAGTCCCTGCAACCGTTGACAACTCGAGGACTTTGTTTATCGTTCGTTTTTAATACAAAGTATATATTTTCTTGTTTCGCGATTGGAATCTTTTATCGTTATCTGAAGAAGAGTGTTTCTTTATCGTTCGGACGTCATTTGAATCTCTTTATTCAAACGACAATGTCGTCAATGTTCGAATCGCAAGGAGCTAAACGTTCGTATTGTGTGTGAATATTTAAAACCTTCCGCGAATCCGATAATTACAAATTACGTCAGTACACTGCATCTACAATGTTCGTACTTGAGTCACCAGTTTTACAAGAATATTTGAACAGCCACAGGAAGTACGAGCAAGCAATTTAAAAATAATATTGTCGTTTGACCAAGGTGTTTTTCAATATCGAAGACAATGAAATATTTTTACCTGGCCATCCTGTTCATGTCCCATCTTGAAGCCACCAGTTTCCCAAGAATATTTAAACAGCTATAGCAAGTACAAGCGAGCAATTTAAAAATAATATTGTCGTTCGATCAAGTTGTTTTTCAATATCGAAGATAATGAAATATTTTTACCTGGCCATCCTGTTCATGTCCCATCTTGGAGTCACCAATTTTGCAAGAATATATATTTAAACAACCATAGCAAGTACAGGTGAGCAATTTAAAAATACTATTGTCGTTCGATCCAGTCGTTCCTTAACATTAAAGTCAATGAAATATTTTTCCCTGGCATCCTGTTCATGTCCCAATTTAGAGTCACCAGTTTTGTAAGAATATTTAAACGGCCACAGGAAGTACGAGCAAGCAATGTAAAAATACTATTGTCGCTCGATCAAATTATTTTTTAATATCGAAGTCAATGAAATATTTTTACCCTGCCATCCTGTTCATGTCCCATTTTAACTCCTTACAAGGTCTCTATATGAATAATGAAGGAAGAATTGGTAAAAGCAAATGTGCAATCAAATTGACGGTTCAATCAGCGATAGCTCCAGAATAGAATCGTGAAAGGTCTCGTTGAATGCTCTGGCTATTAACTTATACCTCTGATGGCAAAATACGTACACATATACTACTTAAAATCAGTATAGTCGACCGTGTTATTTGTGTATACCCACTTGGCCATGCCGGCTACAAGGAAATTTTCTCTTGAGAACTTCATTAACAATTAATAACCTATGTATGTACGTCACAAGAAAGCAAGACTTCTACAGGGTGACCTAGACATATTGTACTTCTGCTGAGTTTCTGACTTCATTTAAAGTAACTTTTTCCTCTCTCTTTGCGAAAACGTTCTCTGCGGCTTTGTTCGGGAGTTAATAACCGATGAAAAATGCTGACCAATCAGAACGTCGCTACAGCGGACAGATTTCGGCTGAGCCAATGGCAACGCCACGCAGGAATCTATTCGCTGTAGCTGCGCTCTGATTGGGGGGTCCGCGTTTTTCGTTAATAATTCCTCAACGAAGTCACGGAGAACGTTTCCGCACAGGGAAAAGTTACTTCAAATGACTTCATCAATCATTCCTTTCAAGGAAGTACACCGTACGCAACCATACCTTTAAAATCAAGGTCACAACTCTCTTTAGTTGCACAATTCCTGAGACAGGTAACAAATCTTATTGCTATTGAACATTGTGAATTACAAGTTAAAAATGATTAATCGGCCACTTCCTATCTTTATGAAATTAATGACAGAAGATTACAGGTATACGGCGGATCTTTATGCATTCATAGCAAAATTGAGTAGATGATATCCAAAATTGCTGAAAAATTTTAAAAATTGAAGATGTCAATATTATATGATTCCTCCTCTATTAAAATCATTAAGGGAAGAAATAAAATTCAATGCAGTTTTTATTTCTTGCAATCGATGCAGACAATTTTTATTCTGTATACTATACATACGCTTCAAATAGAATTATCTTTGTCCTTCTAAAAATTGTATGCAGATAAAACTAATATACCGACATCCTTAAATTTTTATAATTGTTTTAGATAGTGCAATTTAAAGCAGTAGAAAGGTTACAATGATTTAAGAATACAAATCTATTTTTCTCAGCTTGTTAAAATTATTAAAGTATATGTATGTATAAGTAATGAATATATTTCATTCAATTAAATTACAATGTAATTCGTTGGAGTAATTTCAATTTGAGTACAATTATAAAATACTTTGTAATTAAATTAAAATGTAATCCGTAATTGCAATTGGAGTACAATTATAAAATAGCGTTACGTATTATGAAGGAGGACGAACAATAGAAACTACGCCGCATAGACAGCAAACAAGTATGTATATGAAAAGAACATAAAAATATATCGCACTTCTTCAAAGTTCTGAGGTATAATTTGTAGAGCTGTACTTTAATTTATATTGTATCTCAATTGCGCGTCTAGTAATTGAATTAATTGAAAGGTTTGAATGATGTAATTCAGTTACGACGTATATAGTTGAGTTACTATATAATTGAAATACAATGTAATTGAATTAGCACAAAAATCTGCTCGTAAGTAACAGCTCTATTTTAGATTTCACCTACTCACTTTTACCCATAAGTGCATAAAATCCGCAGTCTAATTATAACAAACGATACGAGAAAAAGTAGGGGTGGAGAGGGAGAAGTCGAAGTATCGGCGTGGAATCAGTGCGCGGCCGGTTACGGGTGCGAATCACGATCATTAATAATATCTCTGGCCCGCGGCTCCATTTTACGCCGCTGACAATGGACAACTGTGTAACAATAATGTTCCGGATTCCCCGTGTATGACCACGAGGGTCGTAGGCGTGGTGGTGGCGCGGGTAGCAGTGCATCGCGCCGCGGCGACTGCGGGAATGAAGAGAGAGAGAGAGAGAGAGAGAGAGAGAGAGAGAGAGAGAGAGAGAGAGAGAGAGAGAGAGAGAGAGACCGGGGGTGGAGGCGCAGCGCAGGGGCGGCTGGCACGGACCATCTAGCCGCGCCGCAGTCAAGTAATGAAATTTGACTGGAAATTAACCACCGTGGTGTACGCGCACACGTCGCCGCCGGTCTCGGAAGCGGCGCGTACACGTATCCGGGCGTCGGCGTCGGCAGCGTCGGTCGGCGTCGGCGGCGGCGCGTGTTTGCGCGCGGACGCGCAAGCGTGGCCGGGCAAACAACGATGGTCCGCGGCCGGACCTCGACGCGGCCCGCACGTACAAGATATTACGAGACTCGCGGCCCATCATCGGGGGAAAATAATGGGCAACCGTTTCGTGATAACGATGAGTTAGCGTTACACCTCGCTTCTGCATACGTATATCACGAGCCCCGTGCTCCGCAACACTCGCGCGCGCACCCCACCGCTCGCTCGCACCGTGACGGCCGATTCGCGTTTAACACTAAACCTACCACCGGCGGTCAAATAATCGGTTTTGTATAGGGTGGTCCATCTAATGGTGGCCACAGCATTGCCTCTTTCATTTGGAATTATCTAATACTTATTTTAGTATCAATGGGCGAGCATGTTGCAAGGAATATTCACGATCTTCTTCAATTGTGGAAATGTGAAAAATATTTTACGAATACGATGTAAGGAATGTTTGCATCAAACCTACCACCACCGATCAAATGATCTTGATCTTGTACGGGGTGGTCCATCTAAAGGTCGTACTAAACAATCTTGTTCCATTATGTGAAAATCTGAGAATTAGTTTATACAACACTTGAATTGTATCAAGGAACAAATACGATGTAAGGAATGTTTGCATCGTACCTACCACCACCGAACAAATTATCTCGATTTTGTACAGGGTGGTCGATCTAAAGGTGGCCACTGGAACGCCTCTTTCAGTTGTAATCATGTAGTATCATTTTAGTATCAATGGGTGAGCATGTTGCAAGGAATATTCACAATCTTCTTCAATTGTGGAAACCTACAACCACCGATGAAATGATCTCGATTTTGTACAGGGTGGTCCATCTAAAGGTGGCCACTGAAACGTCTCTTTCAGTTGTAATTATGTAATGCTCATTTTAGTATGATTAGATGAACATGTTGCAACGAATATTCATATCAAGCAATAATAAACAATCTTATTCAATTGTGAAAATTTGTGAATCATTTTATACACAATTTGAGTGATCATTAATGAATATGTTGCAGGGAATATTTATGTGAAACCTACAACCACAGACCAAATGATCTCGATTTTATACAGGTTGCTCCATCTAAAGGTGGCCTCTGAATATCTCGAAAACAAATACGGATATAGTTCAGAATGAAGACCTTGACAACATATCTGAAGCTCATCGAAATCTTAACCATTTATCGAAAGTTTAACCGTTCCACGTTTGTTTCTAACGAAACACTATAAGCACAGTGTTGTTTTCTGCGAGAATAAATTGCTCGACTGCCACACCCAATACCCAATACGTATCATACAATAGCTGCCACTCTGGGGATCTATTTTCGAAACACATCGCACGGCCAACATAAAAGTCTCTGTGCAATCTCATCTCTAGGATCGTAACATCAACTAAATCACGAAGAACGTTGAAAGAAGTTTTTCGAGCACAACGTGACCACGAAACACGAGACATCACGAGTTTAAGCCTCTGCTCGGAAGAGGATTTCGTACGACTTACGATATGAGCAGTTATCGTCGGCTCGATATCGATCGAACCGATCCGTCGCGACGGCAAGACGATCGCCGTCGACGACCCGCAACGGATGACGAACTTTTCACCAGAATCTCGGCTTAGCACGTCGAATCGAATCCCCGTATCGGCGAAATCTCGGAGCAGCAGTCCGGTCTGCCGATAATTCACAATGCCCCTTGTCAAATAAAAATACTATTGACATTTGATTAATTTTTTCTGACGCTGAAGCTATCAAACTATCTTTTCCTGGCCATCATATATTAACCCTGGAGAGCTAGTCTTTCGTAAAAATAGCGACTGGAATATTTGAAAAAAATTACAATTTCAAACTACAATAAGATCAATACCAAATAAAATGTATTTCATTTCATGCGTCCTCGTTCTTTATAAGTTCGAACCTTTTTAATGTTATAAGGTGGAGTGGGGTACGAGGCAAGTGTATTAAAGATTAATAACTTTTTTATAATTGTACCAAACGACTTGATTTTTTATAATCAACCAGAAGCATTGGTTTACGAAATGATATGCGAGAAAGCATTTTTCTAAATGTTTTATTAGGGCCCTTAAAGAAAATTTAAAATATATGTTTTGTAGATCTATGTTAATTATACACATGCTGAAAATTTCATCGAAATCGATTAGCATACACACCGGCTACAAGCGGTTTAAAATGGTGAAAATCGTAGTTGTACACGACTTTTGATCAGTCTCTGCTTAAAATCCACAGAATCGTACATCTTTCGATGCATGTCGTTTTTTTTTCCAGCGTCAATCGATATCGATGAAATTAATCATTCGTTAATCATTCTTTTCTTGACCCGTAGGACTTGAAACAATGTTTGAAAGCATTTTTTCGGGGCAAGTGCATAGTAGTTGACACTTTGTACAATATCCTATCAAAATGATAATTTTCAAGCACAATTAGGAGCTTACATAATACTAATTCATCAGTAATAACTGTGGCAAGAGTTTGATACCACGAGCGTTAAGTTTTTACGTACCAGACTGAAAATACATCAGTTTAAAGTCCAACTTTACAAAAACTAGTGCGCATTTACCCCACTTCACCTTATAAGAACAGCTTATAACTTAGAACAGCTTAGAACATCTGATTAACACATTCGTGTTTTGAATTGACGTCAACATTTCCAGAATATTTCTATAATAAATTAGACTGCATTACATAAAAATTGTTGGCATCGATTGCAAGAAATAGATACTACATTGAATTTTATTTTTTCCCTTAATGATTTTAATACAGGAGACATCATATAATTTTGAATTTCATCTGCTCAATTTTGCTATAAATTCATAAAGATCCGCATTCTAATTATTATTATTAGACTGCGGATGGTTTGTAAAAATGTTCAAAAAATGCTGGGGTATCAAGTTCGACAGAATTTAGTACGCGATTTTTATTCATTTTGGACCTACGAATGTTATTTTCCCCAACGAAAATAAGATTTCATTTGGTACTACTTTCTTAAAATTTGTCTACGAAAATTGAAAATTGCATAAGCATCCACAGTCTGATAATAATGAAAGAAAAGAAATGGTACAAGTAAAATGGAGTCGAAATGGCTCTATCAACGTTGGCTCATCTAGAACAGAATCGTAAATAGTCTCGACAAATGCTTCGGCTATTAACTTATACCTACCTTCAGTGGAAAAATACATACACACACTGCTTCAAATCAGTAGATTCGTCTGTGTTCAGTATCTACTTCGCCATTCTGGCAGCAAGGAAATTTCCTCTTGAGAACTTCATTAACAATTAATAATCCATGTACCTCATAAGAAAACGACCGAGACTTCTATACACTTAGTCTCTGAAAGTTTCGGTGCGATCTATAAAAAATTACAACTTACAATTATCATCTAAAGTACAGCTTTAAAATCGAGGTTATAACTGGTCTGCGAATTTTATGTATTTATGGAAAAAATGAGTAGGTACAATTTGACACAGTAGAAAGGATAAAATAATTTAACACTAACCGTATCATGACCGGGCTAATTTCATTAAAAATTGTTGAATAAATTTCTTCATCCAAGCACGCGTTGCTGTAAAAATTGCGAGAAATTAAAAAAGAATTCAGTCTTGTTCAGTCGCATTTTGTGCTCGGTAAGGTTTACAGAGCTCTAGAAATAACTATTTCGCATTATTTTCTAAACATAACAAGTATGTGCCTATCCAGAGTTTTGGCCATTTTTCCAATAATATATACCCAAAGAGAAATAAATTTGGGAAATAATTCCTCAGGGAAGCATTTCTACAATTTTAATAATTGCAAATTAAGATATTAGAATCCGTCATTTTGACGGGTCCGGGAAACCTACATACAGTGCGGAGCACGAGAGAAAACTAGCGGGAGGGGAACGGGGCAAGAGGAGTCGTGCTCCGCACTGTATACATAGTGTTAAGCAAGCCTATCTACAGGATGTCCCAAAATTCCTTCAACAGCCGGAATTGGGAGGTTTCCGAGATCATTTGAAGCGCCATTCTGTTTTTCGTTAATAACTCCTAAACAAAGCCGCGGATAACATTTTTGCTAAGGAAAATGTCGCTTCAAATGACGTCAGAAACCTCCCATTTCCGGCTGTTGATTCGAGTATTGTCGCCCTTCAGTCGTATTCTCAGCTCATGGCTGACATTTCCCGTTTATTCGCTGATTCATAATAGCGAATCAACGTGTCAACGATTACTTTGTTCATATTTCCCTTACCAATATTGGAGTACACACTGAAATGCACGAGCATTCAGAGAACGAAAGGGCTTTTGACCTGCGTTTTATTGCACGTCGACTGCCGCCATTTTTTCCGCACTAAAGGGTCACAGGAGGTATAGGGCAAATCTTCAACCAGTCAGTCCGAGCTGACCTACCGAGTAAGTCACAGCCACACATATTGTGTTACGTGAAGATATTATTTATTCACACCTGAGCAATGTTTATTTCATTGTGCTGTGCTGTTACAATAAACATCTAGTACCTATTGAAAAAATTATTATATCCTCGATCTAGTATAGTCTAGTTCCTGAGGTCATTTGAAATAACTTATTGTGTTATATGCAAATATTATTTATTCACACCAGGGCAATGTTTATTTCATTATGCCGTGCTGTTTGAATAAACATTTAGTATTGAAAAAATGATTGTATTCTTGTTCTAGTATATTCTAGTTCCTGAGGTCGTTTGAAGTAACTTGTTGTGTTATATAATATGCAAATACGTATTATTTATTTCGCAGCTGAGCTAGATTTGTTTCATTGAGCTGTGCTGTTTGAATAAACATCTAGTACCTATCGAAAAAATGATTATATTGTTCTAGTATATTCTAGTTCCTGAGGTCATTTGAAGTAACTCTTATTGTGTTGTATGCAAATATTATTTATTCACACCTGAGCAATGTTTACTTCATTGTGCTGTGCCATTTGAATAAACATCTAGTATTGAGGAAACTATTATACTCGATCTCCTAACCTATAATCCCGAGAAATATCTTATTTACGGATCTGCCCGAAAAAAAATGACGAATTTATCTCGGCGGCGCTGTACGTACAGTTTCGGGTCGGTTGGTTGATCGATTCGCGCGAAATGACTTTCTTTCTCGGCGTTCGGTCGCGATGGCCGCGCGCGTTTACGAGGGAAACGACTTCAATTGGCCGATAAAGCGCACGGCCGATAATTTCGATACGAGGAAAATGAGGAAGCTAAATAACACGGTCGAACGCGGCCAGAACGATAACTCAGCCGAGGGAGGATGTAATAATGAAATGCTGGGCGCGGGAGCCGGTTTTTCCGGGGCGGCGACTCGATGGGGGATGAAGGGGCGAGGAGTGCGGACGGGGCTGCACAGGGCGCTTTGAAATTAATAATAATGTTATCGGGAGGTAACAAAAAGCTTTTGAATCCCGATATAATGACGCGCGTATTAACGCGCAACGTTTTCGGCCCTCTTATCGCAACAAAAACGCGACGATCGCTGCGCTTTTAATCGGGATTATTGCTCTATTTCCGCGAGCCCGCCCCGTTTCCCGGGGGCCGAGCCTCGAATGAATAATCGAATTGGGTTAATCCATATTTACCGGGATCAAAAACTCCGGGTTATCGGAAAGTAATTATCGTTGGCCAAGCGTGACCATTTTTTTTTCCCCTCCCCGTTCCACGCGTTTTCTCTTTTATATCGGCCGCAATTTTTAAGCCGCGCGTCCGCCGACCGCGCTAAATGATCGCGAAACGTTTGCGAGCGTTCGAGACGCAATTCGCGCGGGAACAGCAAACTATTGTTAATTGAGCTACAAAGGAAATTCGCTTTTCGAGGGCATTCGTTCGTGCTTTGCGCGAGGACAAATGTGAAGTACCATTTGTCAGTCGAGTTTAAGCCATTTTGGGTCGTTCCTTGTCGTTGGTACCACAAATACAGAGTGCTTGTTTACTCGCAACTCAAAATTTGATACAGTGGCCCACGCAGAGATAGAAAAAATATCTACCCATCAGAAAGAAACAGGATTCTCCATGCAGAGAGCCGTGGGAAGAAACAGTTACAAAAAATGTTTATTAATAAAATTTAAAACCTGTTTTTGATCTCGCTAACATCCTACCAATTTTTTCACATTATACCTTATTATGTTTGTACTTGGGATAATACGAAAAATATATCATACGCCTTACAAAATAAAGTTGATCTTTCTAAATTCTAAAGGGTTATCCAAAATAGACTATAGGAAGTTTTTTTTTAATAAAAAACATACCATTTTGAATTTTATTAGTTTTTTTATTCAATTATCAGATATCATCTATGACAATTATGTGCGAAAGACGATATCTGTCAAATGACCACCACGTCCACGTTTACAGACATCAATTCGAGCATCAAAATTATCGGTGACGTTTTGGCATATTTGCTCGTTCAATTCATCAATTTCATTTCTAATGTTGTTTTTAAGGCCATGAATTGTTGCTGGCCAGACTTTGATTTATCATGAACAGACCCAGTTTCATCCAATTTTTTAACCACATTTCGAATTGTTTGCTCTGATGGACGATTATGTATGTCGAAAGATCACGTAATTTACGATGGGTATTTTTTATTGAACACTGATTTGCAAAATAAGTTTCAATAACTTTAACACGCTCTTTAATCGTATACGACTCAATTGTTAAAATTGTCTATCATTGTAGGTTAAAAATGCAAGAAAGTGATAAGAAACAGACATGGCGTTTGACAGATATTCTCATTCAACATCCTTAAGGTACTTTTGGATAACCCTATATCCCTTTGCACCGAAAAACTCTACAAGAAGAATCCAACAGTATATTGGGAAGTTTGCTGTTGGACAGTGTAATTATTTAGAAAGAGGCACTCCTCTCCGATGTTGATGAAATTTAAATTTGTTATAGATCTCGAGATTTTGAACAACTTTCTCCTGTTCATATAGGAGGGGATCTCTTTTAGTTTTCGAGATATTCGCAAAAAACGATTGCTAGTACTGAATTGAATTTTCCGTATTCGTGCACGCTCCGTGAAACATGTAAGGTGTATACTACTTTATGTAACATGTGTGGTAGAAAAAAAAAGAATGGAAGTAGTGAGAAGAGGCTATAAATAAAGGAGTGCGTCTATTCCTAATTAGGAGTGCATCTTTATCGACCTCTTTTAAACAGTATATTAATATATTAATATAAAAGTTTTACTCACGTAACGTTATATTTTGTTAAAGAGATTTAAATAAAGAATTCAGCTATGCCTGTCTACACTTCCAATTCTTTTTAATAAAATTTTTATAAGCAGATAACAAAATGTGGTGCATCTCTCCCGAAATTACGCTACTTTTTCTTTTTTAAATTCATAAAATCCGCATTAATATTACTAGATAATTTAATCCAGGATTCTCCTTAAGACATTTCCCACGAAACGACAGGGCCCGGAAGGAATTCGAAGATCGCCGATCCCTGTGAAAACTCGGCGTTCCTTTAAGTTTGTGCGTCCGCACACTTCGGCTGTCCGCGCAGTGGTTAAAAAGCGTGCGAGAGATAAAGAGCGTGCCGTGCAAAGCAGCGTCGAAACAGCGGATAATCAAAAAGCGAATGGGAGCGGTGTACCCGGAATAATTCGCAGTCGGCGAGCAGGCTAGCCGGCGACTCTGCGGAACCTAACAAGAAATCCGTCCGAGTAAAGAAACTGGAGCAGCAGCGCCGCGGCGGCGTTTGCTAACGAGCGTGCCGGCGAAAAAATGTGCAGACATGCTCCACGCAGGCGGGACCGCTGCGCTGGTTCGTCGGTCGGAAGCGATTCGAGATTTTTATTGGCCCGGTCGAAGTTCGCCGGGTCGAGTTTCACCAAGTTTTACGCCGCTCGGCTGGCCGAGCCGGATCGCTCGAACAACTTCGCGGAAAACGAATGGACGAGCCGGCGAGGAGTTTCCGGCGCGCGAAACGAGGCGTAAATGTAAACGAGCGATCGACTCGTTTCAGCCGGTTACCGACGAATAATTCGTCCGTTGCTGCACCGTTGCTGCACCGTTGCTGCACCGCGGCGCGGCGCGCTGCTGCACCGCGCGCTACACGCCGTACCGGAGAGAATGCCGTGGAAATGCTCGGCGACCGGCTTCTCGGCCGCGCGTATCGTCGTCCTGGGTGCATCGTTCCCCGAGATTTACGTGCACCGGAGGTGATGCGATCGTGCGCATACACGTACATGTGTATACGTGCACGATTACACCGTCCAACAAATTTCAATTTTTTTTATGTTCCCAATACATACACCTTGTTAGGTCCTTCTTATAGAGCTTTTTTGCGCTGATTCCGAATCTTTGAAACATGTTTAAACAATCAATAAAGACGGAGAGACACCGCTTTTGCACCAATTTATGAAGATATTCTTTCAATTTATCTCACAAAATAAGGGTCCAGCGGGAAATCGAACTATACCACGCGATATAGCAGTCTTTTATATTGAGAAACCACCATGTTAAGTTTAGAACGTCGACGTTTCTTTCGAACTAGAAAGCAAAATATCTTTGCCCGACGCGAGTTGCCGCCAGTGGCGCTCGCAGTGGGAACATTCGACCAATCTCGATTCAAAATCAAAGAACTTGCGATAGAAATGAGGTAGAGCGATGAAATTTCTTTTAAATTAAAGCTGAAACTTTGCAGAATATGGGAAAAATAGAGAGATTATGGTACGAACGTTTCTTAACGTCGAGAAAATTCGTTAAACTTGGAGAATTCCAAGAAAATGTGGTCTCTCCGTTACTACGCGCGGAAAATTTTTTTTTTTAACATGCCATATATCATTTCCCGTAGATTTTTTTACGCCGATTTCAAATCTGGTTTCAAAATTTGTTTACGATTTTTTGTTTTATCAACAAATCGATTTTTGTGACGAGAAATTAATTAAGTCATTTATTCGTTGAAACGATTTTATGACACACTAATTTGAAGGTACATAAATACATCGTATTCTAATAAAATAATAATAATAAAGTATTTGAACGTTTCGAGTTACGAAACACATGAACCACCTCACATCTCGTCACCAAGTGACGTATCGCTGACATTGCTACCGGCATTTTCTGCAGGCTGTGTCGCTGTAATGTAATATATATTAGATATGTGTTGTTCATAATTATACTTTTATCTATAGAAGAAGAGGTGAGTACTCAATCTTTTCAACTTACGTATTTTCATCGACGAAGTTTCCAACTGTTGGTGTAACTTTAAACATGTTTATCGTTGAATCTTTTGCTGTGTGTGTAAAGAACAATTCAATATCTTTTAAAAATATGTTTTTCAGAGCAAAAACTCTATAAGAAGGACCCAACAGTATATTGGGAACATAAAAAAGGTTGAAATTTGTTGGACAATGTTATAGAACGATACGCTCAGACGGAACGCGCCGCGTCGCTCGCGCTCTCTGTACCGCTGCCACGCTATGCCGCGCCGCGCCGCGCCGGTTCGATCCGCGAACCAGTTTCCCCGCGTTACAAACCGTTGTTACCTCTCGCGTGCTGTGAACGTCACGCGCGACCTGAATTTCGACAATCCACGCGTTAACGGCCGGGTCTCGTGTTTCCATAATGCCCGCGTTTTTCTCGGATCCACGTCCCAGTAATGCGACCGAGCGTTCGGCGAAAAATTCAACCGGATACCAACCAGCGAACGGGAAGCCCGACCGATTATCTTGGGATGCGATTCCGGCCGGATGCAGCGCACAGGGTTGCGAGAAGGTTGTTCGTTCGCGTGTTATTTGTTAGGTGCAGATATTCATTCTCGGCCTTTTCACGGAGAAATTCGTGTGTCTGTCTGTTCAAAATCGAAGATGCCATACGCGATCCAACGAGACCGATCAGCATATCGTCGGCCTCATACGAAAATTGGGGTAAACTCGACTTTACCGGACTCAAAATTTGTGCCTTTGTCCTATAAATTATGATGTATTTGTAAAAAGAGAATTTAATAGGCTTTGTTTAAAATCTTTATAATGAGCGTGACTCATTAAAATACGGCAAGGTATTAAGAGAATTAAATACAAAAATTTCCGTTTTTTAACCTTAGGGGTGGTCTACCACAGTGGAAAATGGTGATCCTAGTGAAACCATGAAGAGGACGGTCTCGTAATTAATTTATTAAATCTCATAATTAATTAATAATTTAATTTATCAAAGTACTCATTTTGTATGCGTGTCTCTTTTTTTTTTCTCAGACGATCTGAACACTTGGAGACGTTGTACTCTGAAACATACCTACACGTAATTTGCAATAAAAATTGCCATTTCAATTCTACACATCTAAGTTGGTGTTATTCCTGTATTTTGTAGGAAAATTATTTTGGATAACAATCAGATAAAAAGCAATGTGCTGTTCCAATTAATATTATTCAAAATTAATGTCGACAGATTGTATATGTTCTAATCAAATTACAGATGAATGTTCCCAGGTAAATGTCAAATTTAGTACAATTTAATACACAAAATATTATTGTTTCTATTAGCTAGACCGTGCAGGAGAGTTAATAACGCCTACTATTGTTGTGTATGTGCAATGAAACAATCCTTTGATACGGATTTCCCATTTAATGTAGAAATAACGACCGTTTCAATATACGAAAAAAATTGCATTTCATCTTTCGTTGCATAAGCCAGCGTATAATTATTCATATTATGAATTCTGGATATCGAGAAATAGTTGCGAAGCACGTAAAGTCCGTTTCAGGGAATCTAATTTTTTAATCTTTTCAGCTGTACAAAAACAAAATAGGGTAAAGGTACCAGTTACCGGATATTTAGTGACGACTTGAAAGTTTTTGATTAACTTGAAGGCATTGTGTAATTTATTTTGTTTTATTTGTGATGAACGATCGACTATCAACTTTTTCCATATCATCAGTAAAGTCAAATTTTTCTGGACCATTTTGCTAAAAAACAAAAGAAATATTAACGAAGTTTTAATCCGAAGTTTTGGTCCTATTTACCGAACACAAGTTTGTGACAACCAATTAATTAATTGAGGTTTTTTATGCCGTAGCACAATAAAATCGTTATTTCATTATCCTCTGGTGTGTCACAGTTTCTTCACATATTTTCTATAATCGTAAACGAAAAATTGCGTTATCGCGGAGAATAAAGTTTCTATATATAACTAATGTTTTATACATCTTAAACAAAAATGATTGTGTAGTTTTTGGTTGGAACGAAGGTTCGTCACGTTTGTAAATTAAAATTGAAAGCTAAAATTCAGATATTTATTCATAGATTTATTCAATAACATATTTTCCATTCTGTTCTATTACTTTTTGCCATTTCCGAGGTAACTTCTCTCGTGCTATTGAATAAACATACGAATAAATCCCTTAATTTTATCTTCGATTCTTAATTTGAAACCGCCACGAACTTTCTTTCCAACCCAATACTTTTGATTTACTTTTGAATAAAGTAAAATACTAGGTACTTCATGTTATTTTGATTAATTTCCAAAAAGTTTGTTTTGTTAAATAATTCATCTAATATTAAATAAACAACTTTTTGTATTCTTTTCATTCGAGGTCTGTCAAGACCGCGGTACACTACAGCTACGTTTCTGATGAGTATTAACACCAGTCAGGAGTTAAATACGATCCGGTCCGTAGCAACGCGACGCGACCGTCCCGAAAACGCGGATCGTTTCCCGTTGCGCCGCGCAAAAAGTCCCGTGGCGTCGCGTCACAGAGAAAAGCTCTCACCGACTTCTTTATTGTGTGGGGGCGCGAACACGCGGAGGCATTCGTCTGCAACCAAGATGGCGGGCATTTTTTCGACTCGCCCCCGGCTTCCGCGGATCGACGTTTCTCCCTCTTTTTCACGATACCCGTCACCGATGCACGCAGGTGTACCCGGGATACCAATACTTTTTCTTCCCGAGTTCGACGCTGGCTCGGGAAAACGGGAGAGAACCGTAGAGCGAAAAAAAGGGGAGAGAGAAAGAGAGAGGGGCGGGAGAGGGAGAAAGGGGGAGGATGGTAAAGAGTGCAGGGAAAACGAAAGGAAATGGGGAAGGGCAGAGGGAGCGAGGAGAAGGAACGCGGGGATAGGGCGCGAGAGGAGGGTGAAGAAAGAGAGAAAGAGAAGGGTCGGGTAGCTATGGCTGCGGCGTCGGGATGGGACGCTTTAGGGGTTGGAGCAAGTGAGAGTTTGGTGGGGTTGGTGGAGGGCAGGGCGGAGGAAATACAGGCTGTTTTATTATGCAAAAGCTTTCTCGGCAGTTGGGTCGTTCTGGCTCCGCACCGTTGCACCAGCACCAGCACCAGCACCGGCACCGGCACCAGCATCAGCATGAGCATGAGCACGAGCACCAGCATCGAGTCGGAGGCGGTAGCGGTGGCAAAGCGGTGGCGGTCGCGGCGGCGGTGGAATAGAGCCGGCGGGTAGGGGGCGCGGGGGTGGAAAAAGCCTCCGCCCCCGAATCGCGTAAATACCGGCAGCCATTTTGCGATAAACTTTTTTCGGGTGGTCCGCGCCACGCCGCGCCACGCCGCGCCAGACCAGCCGCGACGGCCAGGGTGAAAAAGTTTGGACACGCTCCTCGAAAAGGGGAGTCAAGGGGTGGCTACCCGCCTGGCCGGGCACCGCGGTATTCTACGCTCGCGGAACCCGTGGACGGAGAGAGTTTTCGTTGAATCCGCCGCGCCATGCCCGCGCCATGCCCGCGCCACGCCACACCACGCCGCGCCGCGCCGCGCCGGGAACAGACAGAGGGGGTGGGCGTGGAAATGGAGAGAAAAAGAGAGGATAAGGAGGGCGAACGATTAATCTTTCGCGGAGAGCTTTTCCAGTGGCGCTCAATCGTGCGTGGAGCTTTCCCCGCTTGTTCGCGGGATATCGTGTTTTTAATAAGCCACCCCCGGTAATTATCGATACGTTCCCTCCCTCTCATTTGCCACCCACTACCTCTGCTTCTTCTTCTTCTTCTTCTTCTTCTCTTTCTCCGTATACTTCTCTCTGACCCTCTTCGAGTCTCTCTCTTTTCTTGTTTCTCTTTTTTCCACCACGGTTCCTCCTCTTTCGCGCCGCCATTGTTCCCTCGGCTCCTTGAACGGAAATGAATATTAACGAGGCGCGGTAACCTGGTAACTGTAAAATCTGATCCTCGGAAAGGGGCGCGTTCTCTCGCCGAGCTAATTTAATTTAAATTATCTTCAGACACGTTTTTGCACAATGGCTGGGTTTAACGACGCTTGTTAGAGAAATGTTACGGTGAGTTCATAAAAATGAACCGTGACGCGCGGAATTGCTCTTCGAACTGGTCGTCTTGTTGAAAATTCGGCCGGTCCCGGAGGGATTAAATAGAAAATTGAGGCTCGCAATGCTCGTGAGAGAATGTAGACTTATCGACCGTATTATAATTATCAGGCACGAATCTTTATGCAGGATAAACATTGTTTAAGGTAACTGCAAGACGTAGGAACCAAACAGCTATTTAGCGGTTTAATAAAGTTGTTAGGAATTGTTAAGTAGTTTTACTTGTCGTTTTATTAACTCATATAAGCATCATGGAAAGGAATAAAAATAATTTTCATGCAATATGCATGTATTATTTGAAGTAAAAAATTCTGATATCAACCATTTTTTTTAGTATGAAATATAAATTGAAGCAGGATTCGACATACAAACTAACGTTGCATTTTTCGCATTAGAAACTTCCTTCTTAACGTATTTTTTTGCCTTGAACAAACTTCAACATCTGCGGTCTGCGTTTTTCTTTCTTACTACCGCTGGCAGGAAACTGAAAAATGCTTTTTCACCAGTTTGACCTCTGGTGAATTTCACGATTTCGCATCTTATTTCTATCAATATTAGAAAAATCTCAAAAAGGTTTAAAAATTTTGTAGTTTTAGTGTTAAACATAGTAATGTCTCGAGAGACATGAAAAAGACGCGAGATAATACAAATTTCACGATACAACTCTTTCGTTTTTAATTATTTCTTCATGAAAATTTTTCAGAAAGTTCAATTGTATTGTGTTATACGCAAAAATATTATTTATTCACGTCTGAGCAATGTTTATTTCATTGTGCTGTACTATTTGAATAAACACCTAGTATTCTAAAAGTTCATTTTCATAATTCATACGAAGTACTGATAAACTACTTAAACATGTGATTCGGTTTTTGATATAGTAGCCATTGTATATTCATTGCTATAACGATACCTATTATTATGCCAGAATTCATTTCGACAGGTGACAACATCAGCTGTCGGTATCAAAAGTACTTTACATTTCAATACGCTCCGATTCTTCCATATAAATATTCGATTACCGAATTACAGTAAAGTCTCAATCTAAGCGCGACGAAGGTGACATTCTAAGTCAGTTCGCCTACCCCTTCCACTAGGGGGCAACCCCGCGAGGGGCCCAGAAGCTCGAGCTGCCTCGATCGCCGAGATCTCAAACAAAACTTCTTTATTTCTCATTATTTTCTTATGGGACTTTCACCAACTTATTTGTAGCATTTTTCTTATTAAAACGACACTAAACACAATATAATTTCAACTGTATTTAGTAATTTGGCTGACAGTATGGAGTAACTTTAGGACATAGAAGAGAAACAAAACTTAAAAACTCATTGCAGAACGATGCTTACTCTTTTATTTTCACAATTTTCTTTTTATACGACCTTTCTCAAGATATGCCACATTCTTTTCATTCAAATAAGTCGTTTAATTTGCAAAATCCTAGTCCAATTCTTTGAGAACATATTTTCGAGATGTTAAGTATATGATAAATTATAAATTACGCTTCCCATGTACAGTAAATATGGGTCAAATTGTATCATGCTCGGTGTCATTTTAATCAGAAAAATGTCGCAAATATGTTATTAAAATTTCGTTGTAAATATTAAAATGAAAAAAATTGCGCCTTCGGCCGTGCGGTATGTTTAAATGCTGCCCTTCACTTGGTCGCGGTCGACCCGGCCACAAAAAGATAGTATGCGGTCCCGATCTATGTCACAGTGCAGGACCGAGAATCGGCTTAGAGTGGAACTTCGCGCTTGAAAGTCGTGAGAATGAATTGGACCATTCCCGTCGCTCGTCGTCAAATGTATCCAAACAATACCATGTACAACAAATCCGCAAGGAATCCTGCGTGCAAAGAGTGTTGTTCTGCGGCGCGTCTCGTGGCAGTTCCCGAGATATCAGCCCTTTCCGCGGTAATTCGACGTTATCCGCGGGCCCGTCCCTTTACGAGCAGACACAACGTCGCTACCTCCCATTCATGTAATTCGATCATTCAAAAGCGTCCGTACGCGGAGCGCGGTGAATGGGCAAGAGAGGGAAAAGAGCGAGAGACGGAGAGTGAACGGGAGAGAGAGAGAAAGAGAGGAAAGACCGTGTCCGGGGACAGCTTTAACGACGGAATAAAAAACCGCGGCTAAAAAACTTACAGGCTGCGGCGGTTATCCTTTATTTTTTGTCTGCTCGGCGGGGCAACCAGAGCCAACGGGAAAAAAAGAAAAGGAAGATGAGGTCTGTGACAAAAAAGAAAGGCGCGCAGCTCGCCGAGGGGGGTGCGAACGGTGCGGAGGGGGCCAAGCAGGAAGATAAAAGACGCGCGCGTGAAAAATGAGACGCGCAAGTGGCGGGAATCGAGATAAAGAAACGTGTAAAAAAAAATTTGCGGCGGTCGCGGCCGCTTAGCCCCCGGGCTTGAGAGTCTATTGTCCTCGGTTCATTACACGTTTTCTGGAGCGTGCGCGGTCCGTGGAGCGCGGGGCGAGAAACGGGGCACGGAGGACGGTAAAAGAACCACGCTGACCAGATGCATGACAACGAAACTCGCGAGTATCGGATTTCGCCAACCGTAGCACGTCTTTGCCACCGTGTGCTTTTTCCCCTTGCGAAAACAAGAGCGCGGGACGCTTCCGGCGCTACGTCAGATTCGGCTTCGATCAATTGCACCCGGACGACAACCGATCATCGGCCCCGTTCGATTCCACGAACCTTATTCCACTCGATTCGTGAACGATACGCGAGCACGCACCGCTAAACGACACATGTTACGATATTTTCAACCTTTCCCCGGACAGTTTTTTGCGCGAATATTGGTCATTTCGCGGGAAAGATCGGTGCGAGCATGTTAATCGCCGTGTCACCCATACGTGTGTCCGACGGAATTACGTATGTTGCCTGATTTAACCCACATTCGTCTCTTCCGTCAATTTGTGACACGTTACCTCGCGCACTCGTTTTATTTGTTAACAATGCCGAAGATCGCTTCCATTTCACTGATCTTTCGCTGTTTCACATCCTATCTGTCGCCGAGAATGAATCAAGTTTTGAAAATGGCGAATTCGAACGCCCTTCGGCTGTTGTAAAAGTGCTAATAAAAACGAAACAATGCTGGAAAAATTTCTGTGTGTGAAAGTGAATGAAATTCTCGCACGACCTAGCATAAAGGCACTTTACAGTACAGTAAAAGCTCCTTCGTTGTCTAAAGGCCGGGGGTTTGAGCGGACAACGACCGTGCCCGGACACTATTTTCGATTTATGGCTGCGTCTTTAGTGAAACGGCTAGTTAAATGACAAAGAAAAGCATTCGCAGTCAAAAGCAGTCAACTGTCTGGCTTTAGAAAACTCCTTTTTTCCTTGCCATATTCCTTCCCTATTGTTCTCCGTTCTGCGCGGGTCTGGACAATCTAATCTAATCTACTAATCCTCTCGTTGACAGGCAGTGGAGTGGGTAGGCACTGGACAACGATCGTGCCCACGATTCAGGACAACGAAGGAGCGATTACTGTATAAAGACTCTTAGTTGCTACAGTGAATTTCTATCTACATACGTCTAACGGTTAGTAAAAACATTTCTCCCACTCAACTCTTCTCCTTGTACGATGCTATTCCCCCACGCTTCCGCCATTGCCCGGTCACGTGATGCGTTTCATGCTGTCGTGCATGTGTCACAATGTCACGTGACTGATCTGGTATTTCCAGAGAGGGGGTAACTATTGTATTCCCCTCAATTCGAGTCAATTCACCTGATCTGGTGAATATTGCAAATATTACAAACAAATATTGCAACGAGTAAAAATATTAGTACTACACTTATCCACCCAACTGCAATTGCTTTAACATTAAACCTACCACCATTGATCAAATGACCAGTTCCACATGTTTTATTTTACAGTTATTGAAATAATAAAAATGATCTCATGAGAAATGATTTTATAGACTTCTTTGGTAGAGCATGTATTACAATAGCAGCCGGAAGAAAGTCAAAATAAGGTAAATCTTGTCATTTTTATAAAGGAACATTTACCAGCTACTTTTATGGCTCGGTAGATTTAGTATTAATGCTATTCCTTTCTAACCCTTTGCACTCGGAGCTATTTTAACTCGAAAATTAAATATTTTTTCTATGATTTTTTAAGTTTTATGGATATGAAATTGGTACAAAACCTGATACAATACCTAAATGTTTAATAAGTGATTAGTAGGCTGCGGATGTTTATGCAGTTTTCAATTGTTGTAGACGAATTTTAACAAAGTGGGATAAAATACAATCTTATTCCCATTGCTAGTAGCTTTTGCAGATCTCAAGTTTTATGGATATGAAATTGGTATAATACTTGATACAATACCTAAGTGTTTAGTGATTAGTAGACTGCGGATGTTTATACAAAGTACAACATGTTCGCATTGATTGTAAGATACAGGAACCAAGTAAAAATTGTATTCTTCTTTTAATTATCCTATTAAGCTAAAACTAATACCTTGGTGTCCTTAAATATTTTTAACACGTCCACTGCTTTAAACGGTGCGTGCCCATTTTTGAAATAAATGCATAAAATCCGTAGTCAAATTATTAGTAGGCTACGGATGTTAATGCAATTTTCAATTTTTGTAGACGAATTTTGAGAAAGTGGAATAAAATACAATCTTATTTCCAATGCTAGTAGCTTTTGCAGATCTCAAAAAAATAAAAATTGTACTAGATTCTGTTGATTTTTAAGCCATAAATGTATAACGAGTCGCAATCTAAACAATATTCCGAATATATACAGCAATTTTTAATGGCGCCTCAGAGTCACCATTCGAGTGCTAAGGGCTAAATATTTGAAGCAGAATATAATATTTTAATAATTGTTGATATGTGCGTGCGGAATGAAAAAATTTGTCTCCGTTAACTAGATCATTAAGTTCAGAATTTCTATTTGGAATAAATTAGCATATATTTATGATAAAATACTTCTGTTCGCGTCTGCATTACAAAACATTTCCAGGTTGCCTCTCGAAAATGAGAGCAAATCGGTGATGTCGTGGTCATTTTTTATACCATTCAGCCTCCCTTATCATCCGTGTAAAGTTTACAATCTGCGAGTGGAACCTGTTCCCTGTTGTCCGTACCTACCTATGTTTATGTAAATCGTATTACTTTAAACTTCGATTCCCGAGAGGATTACTCGATGATGAAAAAGAAAAATTTCAATTTTCATATTGACTTATGCAAGCACGTTGATGGCAGAATTAAGAAAGCTTGCTGTCGGCGACCGTTCTTATAATGAATCGATTCCCAACTTCTTACCAGGAGCTAATAAATAGATCGTCGAATGAAGCGACGACCAGAAGTTCACGACTAAATAAATAAATCATTGATCGAGGTAATTAACTCTTTACTCGACAACGTGTGTTGTGCTGTATACGCATTCAAAGCGGATGATATAATTAAATAAGGGAAATGAGTATATGTAACTCGTGGTAGTACAAGGAGGAATCAATTTTCGAACAGCGCCAACGCAAAATCATTGTGAATCAAGACTAACATTACTCCAGCGAACAAGGCGATTCAAAACTAAATTTAATTGTCTTGATTACAAAAGATTCTTGAAATAGAAAAAGCTGAAGATCATTTTCCCAGCCAATGCGAGCGCTTCCACATTTTCGAATGCCCACTGAGTCGTTTACGCCCAGAGCTACATTTTTGCTGATCAACAAGAAAAATTTCATCTTTCATATTGACTTACGCAAGCATGTTGATGGCAGAATTATGGCAGAATGAATCGATTTCCAACTTCTTGCCAGAAGCTAATAAATATGTAGATGGTTGAATAAAACGATGACCGACTTTTCAACCAACGTTCACGACTAAATAAATAAATCATTGGCCCAGGTAATTAACTCTTTACTCGACAACGTGTGCTGTGCTTTATACGCATTCAAAGCGGATGACATAATTAAATAAGGGAAAAGAGTATATGTAGCTCGGGGTGCATAGTACAAGAAGAAATCATTGTGAATCAAGACTAACATTACTCCAGCGGACAAGGCGACCAAAACTAAATTCAATTCTCTTGATTGCAAAAGATTCTTGAAATGCAAAAAGCAATTTTCCAATGCGCACACTTATTTGTAGCATATTTCCACAGTTTCGAAGGCACACTGGGTCGTTTATTCAGTGCTACATTTTCGCCTTTTCCGGCTTTCAAAAAATCGGAGAAAACTCTAGGATACTTATTCAAAAGTCTACTTTAAACGTCGTGTAGCCAAGCAAAAGGAATAGATTATGTCAAACCTTTTGTATTTAGCATGTTTGCACAAATTCTCATTTCAAGACTATAAATTGTAAGGAAAAACCAAGACGGGTTTACCAACAAAATTGGGCAGTTAACGCTCGTTTCAATCTGTCTTCTTTTTGGCCTTACTTAAACGGACCACCTGTATACATATAGGGTTGGCTGTTAATGTACGCACATACATACATTCACCACTCGTACGTGAACTTTATAATATTAATATATTACCGAGCAAAAAGAATGGACATTCAGAAAAATTTTGTAATACCGTTAGAGGAACATTAACAAATCGTTGAAAGAATTTAAGTAAATGGGCAGCCGGTAGGCTACACAAGGGTTAATATAGTTATCAGTAGACTGCGGATTTCATGCATTTATGACAAAAATGGGTACATATAATTTAAAAAAAGCAGTGGACATGTTAGAAATATTTAAGGACATCAATGTATTACTTCAATAGGAACAGCTGAACAGGATAACTAAGAGAAGAATACAATTTTTATTTGGCTCCTGTGCCCTGCAATCAATGCGAACATTTCTTATTTCGCCTAAAGATCCGCACTCTAGCCATCAATAGGAAATTCCAAGTTTCACGGGTTAAATTCGGGAAGATGGGGATCTGCCGCCCATTGAAAGGATCCAAAAGTGAGATTTTCGCGTCGACATGAAGGACCCAGCATGCCCACGACGAGTGAATTTTATAGGTTTCAGCATGCAGTACTATAAGCTTGTCCGACTACGATCACTTCCGTCTTCTGCCGCAGAGATTGTCGCAAGAAAAGGAATGGCGGGGGCGTAGCAGACGCGGCGAGACCCTTGGAACAGCACGACGCGCCGATAGCTAAAAGCCTGGAAGTCACGATTAACCACGTGAATCCAAATTCCATCTGCCGTGATTTCACGGTCGGTCGGCGTGCGATACGTTTAACAAACACCGTTCGCCGGGCCACGGTGTTGTAGAAGACAACACGGTGCCCGGTTCGAAGATGAGCAAAGGGGGAGCCGGGTGGTGTCCAGTGAGCCCCTAATTTCCATCGTACCCGATTCATTACCGACTACGCGGGTAGGAGGGTGACGAGGTGGAGAAAGAGTAGCGGAAGAGGCGATGGGCGGTTGGGTCGGGAAAGGGGTTGGGCGGTTTGGCGGAGTGAGGAGGCGAGAGGCAGGGCGGCGAGGGGGGCGGTGGAAAGGAGAACGAGGGGGTAGGAGGGTGACGGCGCATTATTACGAGGCCGAATTACCTAATTTCGCTGGTCGTTACGTTGTTTCGACGAGCCGGAGCCCCCCGGGTCTGGAGAGGGGGCGTAGAGCCCTCACGGTGGCGGGTCCTTCTGGCACCGAGGTTCGCGTTAAACCACCCCATTTGAGCGTTTTCCACCCCGACGACCTTACCATCGGGATGGCCTGAGTGTAAGTTCCCCTTGCATCTCGGAGCGCGAGTCCGCGCGGACCGGCGCCGGCCAATCGGCGCTCGTCCGCTCCCGACTTATCCAATCCTCGTTCCCGGTTCTTAAGCAAAGAACCCCTCTTTCGGCGTACACGCGAGGCGGCTTTTAAAAAGGGCCAATGAAACGTCGACCTCGACCAATCCGCGCGTGGATCCGAACGACACGCGGCTCGCCGAATCGAACCACCGACCGCGACAGCTGCGCGTTCGGTCCGCGCGGACTGCTCCGAGTGCTGTGAAATGGTGGTGGTAGGCCGCTCTGCGGCGGTCGAGTAGGGGGCAAAACTATTGGCCACCCACGCCTGCCTGGCTCCGCTTGCTTGCTCTCTCTCTCTCTCTCTGTCTCTCTCTCTCTCTCTGTCTCTCTCTCTCTCTTTCTCTCTCCTTCCCCCCGCTTCTCGCTCCCTCGCGCTCTCTTACCCCCTGTCACTGGTACTCAGGGGGAGAGAAAAACAGGGCTCAGGGGATAGAGGAAGAGGAACGATCGGAACCCGGGGAAAGAAAGATAGACGGCGCAAGAGAGACGAGCACGGAAGAGAGTCCCCACTCGTCAGCTTCTCTTCGCTGAGCTTTTTTCTCTCGACAGGGGCGGATGGACAAACGAAGAGTCCTTCCAGACTTCTGTCCTCCCTGGGGGTGCGCTATTACGGCATAACAAAGTCCGGTCGTGTCGCGTATATCGGATCGTACGTCAATATACCGCCGAACCGGCAGGCTTTCGCTTCACCCGGACCCCCCTCCGACCCCCTTTCGCGAGTTCCCCCGACCGGCTCCGCTCCCTCCGTTTCCCCCTGTCCTCCTGCAATCGGCCTCTTCTGCGCCCCGGAATCGAGTGCGTCCGTGATACGGCGTAAGTCGCGCGCTGGCGTAACGTGCGGGAAGCGGACGGGGGAGCGGACAAGGTGCTTTTCTATTGTTTCCCGGGCACTTTTTAACGAGGACCGTTCGCCCCCCACCCCGGCCACGTACGGCCGGGAACCGATTAGAGGAACGCTGTCAAAACTTATCGGGGACAACGGATTTGAGTGGCGGTTTGAGAGCGGGAACGAGGGGCAGTGAGAGAGAGAGAGTGAGAGAGACGAAGTACATGCGCGAGAGTGGGAGAGATAGTTAGCGCGCCCTGCACCGTGCAGAGTACGACCCTCGGCGAATTTGGGTCGTGTCACGAGGGTGATGCGGCGAGAACGTAAGACGCTCTCTTGCCCGACTATCGACCCCGGTTTCACGAATTTCAGATTTCGCCGCGGTGATTACGGTTCCCGTTCTCTAATCGTGCGCGCGAACGAGCGAGAGCGATGTCGCCCGCGCGCGCGCGTGTGTGTGTCTACGGTGAAACGAACGATCCGGCAATTACGGAAAACACCGTCTCGCGCCTCGTACACGGAGCCGAATTCCGTGGCGCACGGTTTATGAAGTCATTAATCACCCCGGGCGGGCACGGACGCGGCATTAACCCCTAATTATTCTTGTTTTCCTTTTTGCCCGGGCGCTTCCACCTCCGTTCGGGCTCGTCCCGCTTTTCTCATCTTTATCGCTCTCCTCTCTTTTGTGACCCGGCGCGATCCGCCGCGCGTTATTTGCGCGACCACTCCGAGCGAGACTGGCAACACCCGTTGAAAGGCGCTCGCGACGAGGATACCCGGCCGCGATAAAAGGGGGATATCGCACCGATAATGATCAGCTCCGGGAAAACCGCTTTCCGCGTCGTCGTCGTCGTCGTTGTCGCCGTCGCCGTCCGCGACGGCGCGGTGCACACCGTCCCAAGGACTGCATTTCAATTTCGCGCGACGAGAAATTACTTAACGAGCTCTTCCTAAGGCGTCGACTATCATAAGTATCATTGCGATCGATCCCGCCGAGAGATACCGCGGACGACACGACCGCCCGGTCGTGTTTTCGCGCTAACCGACTGCCGGATAATCATCGTTTTCCTCTTCTCTTCTCCTCTCCGCTCGTTCGTTTTTTCTTTTATTCCCTCTCTCTCTCTCTCTCTATCTCTCTCTCTCTCTCTCTCTCTCTCTCTCTCTCTCTCTCTCTAGCCGCTCGCTTTTTAACCGTGTCGAATGAGGAATTGAACGGAAAGCCAGTCGGCTCGCGTGTATCAGCGCGAACAGAAAAAGATCGCGTTTCCACGTTGTAACGGATGCTCGAACGACCGCTGTGCATTATCGCGGGCGGAAACTTCCTTAAATACTTAATCGTTCGCGACGGCGCGACCAACGTTACCCAATGATCCTTAATGACTTTCCTCGGTTTATAAATGACGCATCCGATACGCGTCCCCGGTAATTAACCGCTACATGGATTTCGCAATGATTATTTGTGGCCACTCGATTCCTAAAGGTCATTCAATTTACATTTGTACATCGATAATGGAGACAGTGAGATAAATTAGAGTGGAAATTCGGAAATGTCGTTGCGGCCAGGTTAAAAATATCGCCCCGCGCCGACTGATAGTAAATATCATTCTCAATAAAAACGCGAACACTTTTTCAGCTCCAATTATCGCTGGATCAGCGGAATGTCAAGAGAGATAGAGGGAGAGGGAGAGGGAAGATTGCTCTGCAGGTGTTCGACTTCGTTTTATTTTAACTGTGAAAAATAATCATCATCGGCTTAGGTTGGCACTTCCTGAGCCGATTGGTGACTGTTGTAACTGGATGTGTACGCGGCCAATGAACGGTGTGCGATCTGGAAGCTTTACTATTAGTCCTCGAGTTATATTAGTTTAAACTTTACATGTTTTTACTTTAAACATTTACTGTATTTCTTGCAACAATTCGTTAATGTTCCTCTAAGAAATATTACAAAACTTCTCGGAATGCCCATTCTTTACTCGCTATTAATTCATAGTCTTATAATGAGAATTTGTGCAAGCATGTTACAGAAAGGTTTTAAATAATCTTTACATTTTGGTTGACTACACGAGGGTTAAAAGAGGTTTATTGAACAATCGAGCGTAAGTGCATCGAATTAAATTCAACACTAATAAAACTGTTGCGACGTTAGGTGATACAGTACAGTCGCGATCTTCAGAATCTCCACGATCATTGTCCCTTCGCATACCCCTTCCACTGGAAGGCATCCCCGCGAGGGGCCCTGAAGCTCGAGCTGCGTTTACGTGCTGTCCTTCTCTACGTTCGGCATCCTTTGTACTTTCGGCGAGGCAGCCATAAAAAGAATAGTTTCCCTACACGATCTCTGTCCCTGCTCGGAACAGGCGATGGGAGTTAAATCGCGACTTCGCTATACCTACCGCGAATAACTTTAACTAATTAAATCCCGAAGGACTTGTAAATTTTTTCTACGCTTCACACTATGATCATATTAAAAGATTATTCGCCGCGAATACGCAAAAAGGAATTTACCCTGTTCGCCGGCTAATCGGCTCATTTACAGCCGAACTGGAAGTGTAACGAGTGGAGACCCAGCCTCGGCGGAACCGTTCAGCGCAGATTAACCGGCAAGAAACATCGATCAAGATCCGAGGGAGCATAATCTAATCACCGGCGAGTATAATTCAATAACCCACACAGACGAATAAGAAAAGTTTCCCGGCAACCGATGGATCTTCGATAATATACGTGCACAGTACAGCCGACCGGCTGATCCGGCCTGCTCGGCGTGGCCAGTCACGGTTATCACTCAAGATACCCGTGTTCGAATCGACGCCATTAACGCGAACTGCTCGTTAAACTGGTTAACATTAACAAGCTACAAAACTACCGTTCCACCGGCGCGGCGCGGCGCGGCGTCAACGGTGTATTCCGCGGCTTCGAACGCGATCCTCGCGCGGAAAATTCCCCGGGATGCCCATCTGGCAAAAACAAGGCAAACTAATTATCGCTAGAGACAGAAGGACAGGAGAGCGAAAGAGAGAACCCCGCTCGCGCGCGGATGGTGGTTCGCTTTTTGTTCCTCCCCCCTCGGCGAAACTTGATTTAGTAAAATCACGCGCTAGGAAAGGGGGGAGAAGAAGAGGAAACGAACGAGAGACACTGGGGGGAGGGGGATGGAAAGAGGATGGATCACCAGACGGTCTGATTGCTCTTCCCTTTCGCCGCGTGCACGCACGGACGCGCGCGTGTGGGCTCACCCTTCGGCCCAATCCCGTCGCAGGAGGGTGCACACGCGTCGCGATACACTTCCGTGATATTAAAGGAATTCCCGGCTGTTCCGAGCATTTCCTGCGAGGAGGAACCGCGAACAACTTACTCTCCATCGCCCTTTTCCTGCCATCGGTCTCTCCCCTCACCCTCTCATTTTTCTCTCGACTCGATGCCATTTTTCTGCGCCTCGCCACCGGAGCTGTGATTAGGTTGTCGCATATGAAATGTCCGATTTGCAACTTTAAAGCTGGCATGCTGAATTGCTAGCCCGCGAGACAGCTCTTATTCTTCGCTGCTATGTTGAACCGCCCCTGTCCACAGACACTCCGAAAAAGACGATAAGGTAAAGGCACCAGTAGTTGATCATGTGCCAGTAGTTGACCATCGTATAGAAAAACATAAAAAAACAAGATTTTTATAAGCTGTGAATTTTTTAGGAAAGTGAATCTCGGATGCCTTGCCGTCTGTTGGTTAAATTTCAAAACAATTACATGCGAAGTGAATTATCCATGGTAATAACAGGCGTCTGAATTCATTAAGGTTAGTAATAATGCCGATATATTTCTATTTCCTTAACGTTTCTGTTAAGAACAGCTGTACGGTTCAGGTAAAAAAATCCATACGTTGTAAACTTTTCACGACTGAATTATTTGCTTTTTAAATTCTGACAGAGTTTTATAAGTGTTAAACGCATTGTTTTTGTTATTCTAACTTGAAAAATAATAGTATATATTAGGTGGTCAAATACTGAATATTGTTTTTGTACAATTTTCAGAAGTTGACAGGCGTGATCAATTACTGACGTGGCTCATTTAAATTTGTTCACGATCTATAATGTATGCATTTTAATTTTAATTTTAATTCTAAATTTTTTATGACAGAGCTATTTGATGACAGAGCAAGTGGTTACTATTGTTTTCGTGGAAAACTTCTCTTAACTGGTCAACTACTACTACCTTTACCTTAATTGTTTTTAACCCTTTGCAGTCGCAGCTAGTTTCACTCGAAAATTAAACATTTCTGCCGACCTAGAATAATTTCATTATGACTTTTTGCATTTTATCGTACAATAACTTCAGTGTCAACTTTTTCTAATTGATAGGAGATACGAATTGCTACCCGACTCCCATCGAAATATGATTGGAAGGATGCAATCACGTTAGAAAATTTTGATGTAGCACACTGTCTAATGATCAGCTGTTCTTCGCTGCTATGTCCATAGTGATTCCCATTAACACTCCATAAAGTACTATTTCATCTCGAAAATTAAACATTTTTGCGAACCTTGAATAACTTTATTGTGTATAATTTTTTCATTTTATGGATAATTAAATTGATATTATACCTCATACACAATACTTAAATGTGTAGTCATTGATTAAATACTAACAAACAAACTAAACTAAACAAACTGCTTTATTCTATGCTGCATTTTTTCTAATGCCTCATTCTTTTGGTGGACATACAAATATTCTACGGTCTACAGTATTGAACTTGTTATAAAATACAAGTTTCTAGCGCATTATAACGCTAAACCTCCCGAGCCTTAAAAGTAACTGGTACATGTTTCCGTATAAAAATGACAAGATTGATTTTATATAATACGTAAGATATTTATACAATCGATTCTTATAAAATCATTTTTATTATTTCAATAATTGTAAAATAATAAATCTGGAACGTTAGTTTAACTTGTACCATCAGTGGTACACGTGGCACGGAACGCGTGAACCATTGAATTTTATTTTCAACTCGGGCACGAACTCATGCAATCATCTGATATAATGATAATTATAATAATTACCCGAGTAATCATTGTATGTACTCGAATGGCCGGTGCTTGCGATACTCGCCACCAAGACAGATACGATACGTACATTAGGGGATGCGAGCTCGAGATCGTCGGTTCGGTACGGGTCTCGAAAAATCGTATTCGATTGGTTTGGGATCCCGACAGTATCACGCTACATACGGATGCTCCAGGGTCTCGACGGTAGCATGCTACATACAAGTGCGCGGGATGCCGACAGTATCATGCTACATACGAATGCTCCAAAAGTTTCCTGCTACATGCGAATACCTGGGATCTCGAGGTTTTGAGAGGCCTCTATTCGCGGATCACGTATATAACGTGATGAGCTTCACCCTTGATACTTCTAGCTACATATTCCGTAATATGCAACTATAATTTATACGCAGTCGCACGAAGTTGGAGGGTTTCTAAACTGCAAGGGTCGGTCGAGGGTGGTTCACCTTTTTTGAAAACGTTGGCACGTTGTACGTTTGATCAATATCTGTTGTAAGAAAGTACATAGTTTTGTAAACGTCAATAGACGCGAAATTGTAATATATGTATTAACTCCTTGCGGTATTTTAACGTCAGAAGAGTCAGAAGAGACTCGTTATGAAGATTTTAACAAAATCTAACAAATATGGATGTTATGCCTTTGTTTTTAGATCGAAAAGATTCGTTTGTAATCAATAGACTGCGAATCTTTATGGAAAATAAAAATCGCCTGCATCAATTGCAAGAAATAGAAACCGAATTGTAAGTATGTTATTTCTTCCCTTAATGATTTTAATAGAGGAAAAATGATATACAGTGGGTGTAGAAAGTATTCGTACACCTTTTAAAAACTAATAACTTTTTTATAATTGTACCGAACGACCTGGTTTTTTTATAATCAATTAGAAGCATTGGTTTACGAAATGATATACACAAAAAAGATTTTACAAAAATTATAATTTACAAGGTTACATGCAAAAATAGAAAAGGCATTTTACACGCATGTAACTTTGTAAATTATAATTTTTGTAAAATCTTTTTTACATATCATTCCGTAAACCAATGCTTCTAATTGATTATAAAATATCAGGTCGTTCGGTACAATAATAAAAAAGTAATTAGTTTTTAAAAGGTGTACGAACACTTTGTACACCCACTGTGCGTATTAACATCTCCAATTTAAAAAATGTTCCAACAATTTTTAATTTCACCTGCTCAATTTCAAATAAATGTAGCCATACAAAAACTATAAATTTTCTTTACTCTTCTACGACATTTTTCGGGTTAAAAACGTTTTAACCACTGCGACTGTAAAGAAACTGGTACGGCAAGTGGTTAAGATCAAATGGAAACGTATTTATAAATTTTTTCGTAAAAAAAAAAAGAAAAATAGCAGAACCCGTCATTCAGACTGCGGATCTTCAAAGTAAAAATTTGCCAAGTCAGTCGCAAGAAATACAACCTGCATAAACATTTATTCCCGCTCTTAATGACTTTATTAAGCCGCGGGGGCAATATAATCGTGTATCCCAAATCGCCAGATATTTCCACTGTTTCGTGTTTCGCCTACTCATCTCTGTCGTAAACGCATAAAATCCGCAGCCCGGTCGTAAACCTCGGAGATACACGGCTCCCTAAAAAACCGATGGCCGTCCACGGAAAAATCGTTCGGAACCGCATGTCGGGACAAACCGTGTAAAGTGATCTTCACCCCGGTTACGCGGCCGGTTACAAGGCACCCCGTGCACACGGTTGGTCGCGGGCGTGCGAGGAAGGGGCTGCGAGAGCAGGGTACCGGAGGAAGACGGAAGAAGACGAAGACGGGAACTGGAGGCCACTGAAACCAGCTGCATTCCCGGCCATTAGAACTCCGCACGGTAGTGAAAATTTACTGTCGTAACCCAGTCCTAATGCACTGCAGCACCGCGCGCGCTGCTCGACGCCGCAGTTATGGACGTTCCGTTCGAGCTGTTTGAAAGTGGCTCCCTTGTGGAAGTGTTCTACACCGTTGCAGGATGGGTCCTGGATGAGCGCGAGCGTGTGTACGCGCGCGCTCGCCCGTGTGTGCGAGCGGGTGCGAGAGCTTCTCGAAAGAGCCTCGTACAAGCGTAGGAGGAGTGGCCGTGGTGGTGCAGCGAGACGAGACGAGGACCTTCGTTGCGCGCCTGTAGGTATCCACCGCTCTCTCGGTGCCTCGAGTAGTTCTACCAAGAGCGGTGGTGTCATGCAGCAATGTTATCTGCCACCCCGCCTGACGAGACCGAGAGACCCCGAAACAGAGAGCGACGACGACGACGACGACGAGCAAACCGGCGCGGCGCGGAGCTGCGGAACCGAAGGAACGAAGACGCCGCCAACAGACGAAGACCGACCGACGGAAAAGCCAGAGACAGCCAGTGTCTGTGCCTCGAGGTAATGGCTTATAGCCAGGGCCGCACCGATCGTCGGAGACACACTCGATATCGTGGAACACCGCCGCGCCGCGATATACATCGTCGCTTCCACTGACGAGTATCGAACGCCACCCCACCCTTTCATCGAGAACAGCCCCGACCCGTTCTTTGCTTTTCAGGAATTAAATAGACCGAAGGGATCAGGAAACACTGAAAGGACCGGATTGTTCAGCGCTGATCGAAACGATACGAGAACTTAATGGGAAACATTGGAACGGCGAATAAGTTTTTCGCGCTGATTCCGAATCTGTCCTTGATTTTTGTCCTATACGTACAGTTTTTGAGAAAATGGAGTTTAAGAAGAAGACATATTTTTCAAGTTTGAACAAATATTGTGATATACGAATACAGTGATATATAATATTAATACATTATGATTGTTTAAACATGTTTAAACGATCATTAAAGGCGGAGAGACACCACTTTCGCGCCAATTTTTGACGATATTTTTGAATTTATCTGAAAAAATAAGGGTCCAGCGGAAAATCAAACTATACCACGCGATAGAGCAGACTTTTATCTTACGATTATAAAATCGATTCAGAAAAATCGATCTTTTTGAAAATAATCGGCACCCCTACTATGTCTAACTACAGTGACTCCCGCTAATATTCGGACACTCTTAAAACCACCATAAATTTTTTAATATTAGAATATACGACCTGAAATTTTTGGAGAAGTTAAAACAATTTGTTTGCTACACAACGTGATGAAAATTTTTGAATGAAACTGCAAGTTGTCGGAATCGCAGAGAAAATACTGAATGTTGTATTTTTCAACTTTTTTATGTGGGCTTATATGGAAAATTTAGAGAACACGTTTCGTAGATCTGTATCAATCAAACATACTCTGAAAATGTCGTTTTTTCCAGCATCAATCGATTTCTATGGAACTTTTACAGTGCATGTAATTGACACAGATCTACAAAAAGTATTTTTAAAAATTTCAATATAGACCCGCATAAAAAAGTTGTAAAATGTAACTTTTAGTATTTTCTCTACAATTCCGACCAAATGCAATGTTTGAAAAAATTTCTTTTTACATCCTGTAGCAAACTAATTGCTCCAGCTTCCCAAAAAAGTTCAAATCGCATAGTCTAATATTAAAAAGGTTATAGTGTTTTTAAGAGTGTCCGAATATTAGTGGGAGTCACTGTACGCGTAGAGTTCAAGTATGAATTGTGTGTATATGTGTGTGTGTATATATTAACAGCCAACAATTTATAGCTAAATTCATAAAAATAGAAAATCAGAAATAGCAGAGGAATTGTAAAATTACGATCGCCAACACAGATTGCAAAAGAAAGACCGATTGAAACGAGACAAACTCGTCGGTCGTTAACTCCTGGTTATCCGTGTATCCAACTTTGTTAATAAACCCGTTTTAGCTTCTCCTTACATACGATTCTGCACGCCTTTATTGCTCTTCGTCGCGTGTTTCGCGGAAGGCGAAAATCTTTCGACAAAACAGTTGTCTCATCGAGAAGTAAACCTTGGTAAAGAAAAGTGTTATTCTAACACTTCACCTGTGCGACGCCAATTAACGTCGTGCTTCATTGCAAGGCTTCGAGTAGCGTAGAAGAATTTCATTTACGTCATCTTCTAAATAAAAAACAGACCAATGCGCAAAAGACGAACTGAAAGCTTCCATGACGATTGTACACACCTGTCTATTTCTCGCGAGTTCACCCGAACAGCGTTTCACCTCGGAGCGTGACGGATCAGACGCATTCACTGGCCGGCAATTGTGCGCCCAAAGAGGTTTTCGCTTCAAACATGAAGAAATCAATAGGGTGTCCTGTTTTGTTGTCCTTCAGCGTGGCTTCACAATAAACTCTATGTTTATGCGATGTTTTCGGAGAAAATAAAAACTGACGCAGACAATCGCGAAGCCCAGTTGTTTTCGTTGCCGGCTCCGCAGTGTGACGGTGCAGTGTGTAGTAGCGACAAAGAAACCCAGCGCTCGCTGGCCGAAGGAAAAAGTCCGTTGGGCCTAGAACCGCTTGGGGCGAGTCGGGCCTAACGCGTGAAATTGATATTGCACGGACGGTCGACGAGGTCATCCGAAACCGGAGCGAACCGAAGTTTAGCTAATTTTTTCTGACCTGATCGAAGGGGACTCGCTCCTCCCGGCCCGGCCCGGTGGGACCCGGCGATAATTTAGGGCCACTCTGTCCTCTGGAAAGGAGCAGCCCCGGAGGGAACAGGGCCTGCCCCCTTTCGTTCTCGTTATTTACGAGGGACTCTCGACAGACGTTTCCAGGACCACTCTCACGGTTTCGTTCCACGGATCCCCGTGATCCAGGGAAGATGAGACGAGAGCCCCGGCCAAACACAGACCCGGTTCTTCCTTCCTCCTGGACTCCTCGAGATATCTGCTCGGCTTTTTTCCGGTCCCGTCACGGCGCGGCACGGCGCGCCGTGGAAACGCAAACACTTTCCGACTAATTTTAGTTTCATGATCGTTTCGACCGGTCGACGACGACGACAACGCGGCGCGCGCGGCGTGGCGGCGGCGGTTGCTCGTAAATCTTCGCGAGTGTGGCCGTTAAACGGCACCTCCCGATGTAATCTGTGGAAAGATGTAATTTGTCGGATCCGGGGAAAGATCCGCGGCCGACGGCGGCGGCGGGCCGCGATGGAAATTCCGGAGAAAATAGAAATTTCCGAAAGCGTTCGAGGCACTCGTTGAAGGGGACACGGGGGCGGGTAAGTGGCCGCGTTTATCAGGATTACCCGATCTACGTAGGCTCGAATCGTTCACGATTTTACTGGCCCGCCTCTGTTTGGTACTCCTACGCATTCCTATTGGCCAACCAGGCGAAACGTGTTTTTCCAGTTGGCTATGTATCCCGTGGCTCGGAAGTATGAACGTCTGTCAGGGAATTTAATCCCCCGGGACTACCGAGCACTAAACTGACTAGTTTGCACTGGCTCAACGGATGACACAAGACTGCGTTTATTTTATTCTGATTTCCAGCTTTATTTATAGTAGTATCAGGCTGCTGCGCGTGGAACGTCCGATTTTGAACGGCGACGATGAACGAACACTTTATTCTGTTAACGAGTTACAAGCTTCATGGTTGTGCTACGGGGAAATCGAATTTTTTGGCGTTTACGTTCAGCATTTATAAGTAGATAGCGGATTTTATGCGTTTATAATTACGCGTAAAATATAAGAAAAATTAGGAGGTGCAATTTAACACAGTAGAAACATTAGAAAAATTTCAAAATACAATCGTATTATTTTCAACTTATTAAACATATGTTGGGAAAGAACTTTTTATTTTTTATAAAGATCCGCTGTTTATTTATAAGACTGCATTTCTGTTTTTGGAAATTAGTAGCTGCACGAACCAAATAAATATCTGTTTTTTATTGTAATAATTTTACTACGTCGATCATAATTCGGCTGCAGATTCTTATGCAAAATAAGATTGAGCCTGGAACATAAAGATTTTAATTTAAATAAGAAGAAAATTTTGAAAATATTGTGGTCCTGATCGAAAGAGACTGGAGCCAAAATAAAAATATCTTTCTATTCTTAACCCTAAGTATAATAATTATTTTCATTGCGAATGGCTAATGAATAACAGATTGTTCGTAACAGACATAGACAATGACCGTAATGTCTGCGTAGGTAAGTTATCAATTGTTACCTGACAATAAAAGAGAAATAACCTAGGCTTCATCAGCATCGCTGAACGAACGGTCACAGATTCATGCTACAGCAGGCATGGCTAGAGATTGCTCTATGGGGCACTATTCTACATACCTACACTGCTTCGTTGAAATAAGAGCAATGAAACACCGCCTATTCAGAGCACTCTACACGGAGGACGCGAGATAAATAGTCTTCTACTTCTTTCGCTGGCATCATTTGCTGTGAAGTATCGCTACCGGAGCAAACCTATAGAGCGCCCTAAGTCAGAGAATGCTTGCCTGTTTCTTGTGCCTGGACTATACAGAGTGGACCACT